>VDFB02063806.1:36802-119852 GCA_007258455.2 Sequoia sempervirens | reverse complement strand
GTCTTTCATCCCTTCTCAGGTTGTAGCCTCTAGCTCCCGAAGCCGTAGAAACTTCCTTGTGCATGAGCGCAAGCGTTGGAGGAAGGATTTGGATGTTGAGCAGGTTGCCTCATAGAAGAAGGAAGGGAAACCAATAGCGCCCGCTTCAGCATCTTTTGTTGTATCCTCCCCTCCCTCCCCTTCTACTTCTATTCCCTCTGCCTCAATCTTGCTTTCAATTCCCCCTACGAGCATGAATAATCCTCACCCCAAGAGGGTGCAAGTGTTCATTGCTCCTTTGGATGAGCCTCCTCTTCTGATGTCCTTTCCATACATCCCACCTTTTTCAAAACCTATGGACATGATGAACACCTCAGTGGTGTTCATCGTGGTTTTATCCTCTTCCTCCTCACCATTTGCTTCATTTGTGGGGATCTCACATCCTCTGATGAAGTGAAAGATGGAGTACAAACCTTCTTGCAACGAGGGTTAGATGAAGGGTTTTCCTTCTTCAAAGGTTGGTTCTACGTTGGCATATGTCATCCTAATGACGGAGGCAACCCCAACATCCTCAAATTTTTTCACTACTCCCAAGTCTTTCGATGAGGCTAGCAGTGAATCTCGGGCACCTCCTCCATCACCCGCTGAGTTAACACATGGAACTCTTGTAAAGTGCATGTTCAATTATGTAGATGATGTCTCGACTCTATCGAAAATATTTGTGATATTTTTGACATTTACCTCACAAGAACTGAATGGAGAAGACCTTGAGGGGCCTTCTTCCTTGGCTCTTGTTGCAGGAGAGTCAGAGGGTAACCCCCTTGTTATCTCGTCCTTACAGGCTTGTCTGCCCTCCCCTTACTATGATCTAGATTGGGAGAACGATGACCTCTTGGTTGATGAGGACTACGTGGACACCTCTTCTTTATCAATAGATCATATTGTGTGTGTGTGTTGTGTTCCCCCATGCTTGTTTTATGTGTTCCTAGAGGACCCTTATCACCCTCATAGGTGCTTGGATACAAGAGTGTTTTTTTGTCGTAAAATTTATTCTATTTGTCACATCATTCTTCTCTTTGTTGTGCCTTGATTTTCAACAATTGGGGATGATGCAAAGTGTTAGGGGAATGTAGGTCTCCCTTCCATGTTGACCCAATTTTTATTTTCATTTCATTTTCATGTGGCCTTCTTCATACGGTTTGATATAGTAGGGGGTTGATGAAAGTTCATTTATATATTATTATATCTATCTATCTATATTTATGAGTAGATATGACCCTGAAATATCAAATCCCCTTGTCTCTTGTTTATTGTGTCATGGTTTATCCTTTCTTTTCATCTTTCTCTCTTCTTTTCTTGCTTTGTGATGTTGTGGTGCCTATGTGTTGTCCCTCGCATGTGCAAAAACATTACCTTGGTTACATCTCATCATGTCCCACGGGCCACAACATAAATTTCATTCTTACTTTTCTCTCCTTAGGATGTCACATGCCTTTGTCCTTAGCACACACCATCCTAAGGGGGGGCTATCATACTACTTTGAATTTCAAAAGGTGTATTCGGTGGCCAACGAATCCCTTCTTGAAAATCTCTAATTTTTCAAAATATTTTTCAACAATCACATTCTTCAACGTGGATTCTTAGACAAATTTTTATTTCATCACAAATTTGTAAGATAGAATCTGGACTTGCCCTTGCGAGGGAGGATTCTTTCTTTTAGATTCCTTAATGAAATGAATCTTTCAGAAGGATTCCTTGATGCTAGAATCATTGGCGAAAAAATCTATTTCTTTTAAAAAATGTTATCACTTTCGATCTTACCATCCCTTGAGTGGACCCCTTTTCTTTTGAAGGGTTCCCGAGGGAGCCCTTTGAAAGATCTTCCTTCAATTGTTGACTGTTTGTGTGACTATCTTCTTGTCTACCTGTGTGGCTTCTTTTCGATATCTAACATATTTTGTTTGCAGATTAACATGATGCTTTGTAGGTGCGCATGTGAAGCTACTTTTCAAATTGACCTTGTAGGATCAAGTACCTATAAGGCCCCATCAAACTCTATGGAGCCTCTCACATCTGGAATCCTTCAGGACCAAGCACTTGGGAGTGTCTCCTTTGAAAGTCTAAGGACCTGTGAAGTGCTTACATTCTGTGGGATCTCTTTGTTCAACTCTGTAGGATTGAGCACCTGCAAAGCTTCCTTTTTCACCTTTTATAGGTCTACGGATCTATGTTGCATTTTGTTCTACTCTCCTTGGTTCTGAGGACACATGGAGCCATCTCCTCTTCCTGTGCTTTCAGGTGGGTCAAATTGCGGTCTACTTCCTCAACGGTTTAGGTATACTTTCCTTCAACTCTTTCAATCTACTTTACCTCACATCTAGTAGCACATATGCTCACTAAAGTGGGGGGAAAATGTAATGGAGTGAATTTTCACCCCTTGAAAATTCCCCATTTACACCCCTTACCTTAGAAAAATCAAACTTGAAGATGCTATTCCACCTCATCCATCTGCTTTCCACCCACTTGGAAGCTGTCTGTAGTGTCAATGGGGGAATTTTTTTTGGGGACGCTAGTGTGGCGCGCAAACATCTGTGCGCCATGATGCTATCCTGACAAGATTCTTGCCTCTAGAATCTATAGAAGCATTACACTTCTCCATTAGAAATGAAGCATAATTCCCCTACGCCCTTGATCGACCTTAAACGACTCTTTTGGGCTTCTATTCATCCTAAAAAAACTATCTTCTCCATTCATTCGTTCTTCTACACATTTATTGAACTTCAGTTGCCTCTACACACTTCATTTTTCAAAACATTTTCCATTATTGAAGCTCCAAGATGACACTCTACTCATTTTTCTTCTCAAGGTGTTGCGACAATGGTGGCACTCACAAGCTTGTGAGCTCGCATCTCCCTTCATGTGCTTGAGGGTATATTGTTTGGGAGGTGATATTTGTTCCATTTAGCATTGCTATTTGATTTTGTATCATAGTGTTGTACCATTTCTTGGCATTGCTTTCTTTCCATACTTTCTTCATCACATTATTTCTCTTTTGTGGCTATCTTGGCTATTTATGGAGGTGCGAACACTGAAATAGGGGTTTGACTACGGAAAGCCCTAAAACAACCCCAACATTTTTCCTCGTTCTACTGTTTGTAGGTACTCTCAATCGTGTGGAGCTTGCAGGAAGTTGGACCAACCATAAGTTTAGTTTCTACCACCTTTATTCTTACCAACTTCTATCTTCTTAAGTTAAAGTGTTATTCTTGTCATTTTAGTAGTTTAGCTCTTTTATGTTTTTTGTCACTATATAAAACTCAAATTATCGGGTAGGTTAGTAATTTTTTTGCACGTCTTGACTATCCTTTATACCTTATGTCTGTACAGATGCTAGCACTCGATCGAGACGTTATCACGCCATACTATCATCCATCTTCTACACTGGAGTCCCCTAGCAGAGAGCTACCTAGGCTACATTCCAAACTCAAGAATTCACTCACTTGATTTCCTAAACCTTTGAAGTTGACAAAATGATAGTGGCAGGCCAATTTCCCTTCCTTTTCATCCTTCTAAAACATTAAACTTATCTTAAACAATCCTTAGCGTGAGGTAGATCATGGCAGCTAATCATTCTAAACCCTCCCATGACCTGGGGTCCTGAGCAGTTGGTCCCCCTCCTCTACAATTGTGTAACTAAGATGTATAACAATAAAAGGCCTAGTTCGAGTGGGTTTAACTAAAACTAGAGGACTAGACATGTATTCCTTGATTTGATCAAATTATTTTTGGCATGAATCATCCCACTCAAAGCTGTCATTATTTTGAATTAGATATGAAAATGGATAACACTTATCTACTAATTGGGAAATGAATCATCTAATAGCTTGGATTTTCCCCTATAGGCTGTGTAGCTATGTGAGGTTCCTAGGAGGTGACATTTTTGTTATTACTTTTACTTTGGTTGGATCTGCTTCTATGCAAGGTCTAGAAAAAAATGAATCTGAGGAGCTTTCTTAATGTAACTCCAAAAACACATTTTTTGGGATTTAATAGGACTTTATACTCCCTGAGCCTTTGAAAGATATTACATAAGATGAATGGGTGATCTTTTTATTTTTACTTTCCAAGGATGTTATCCACATAATCTTCAACAATATCATGTAGCATATCGTGGAATATGACATTCATGGCCTTTTCATATGTAGTGCCAATACTTTTTGGACCAAATGCAATGACTAAATATAACATAATGTTCCTCATGGGGTGATAAAATTTGTCTTATGTTGGTATTCAAGTTTTATCTAAATTTGGTTATATCTTTAAAATCTATCCATAAGGGACAATATCTCATGACTAACTATTAAATCTACAGTCATATCAATATTCAGAAGTGGAAAATAATAATTGGGAAAATACTTGTTGATGTCTCTAAAATTTGTAAATACTCGTATTCCCTTGGTTGTATTGCTTACAAGTACTATATTAGAAACCCACTTTAGATAGTCAATAGGCCAAATTAATCCAACATCTAGTAGCATCTTAATTTCTTTGACTAAAAGGGCAACCTTAGGATGCATATTTCTTAAATTTTGATGAATCGGTTTAGCATAAAGTTTTACCACAAGGTAATGGTCAACCAAAGATGGGTCCAATCTAGGAGTTTCAGCATAGTACCAAGCAAACATATCTAGATAATATCTAATAATCATAAAGATATTTGTATTTAACTCAAGATCTAAAGCAACTATAATATATGCTACTAGCTTAGGTGTCTCTTCAATCCCCAAGTTTATATCTATAGCTTCCTCAATAAGTAGTGGTGACCCATCTTGAAGTGGAGTAGGAGCCAACGAGAGGTGTAGATCACTAACAAGTAATGTATTTTTAGATTCTAATATTTCCTCTAAAAAACCTTCTTATTCTCCAAAGTATGAGTATGAAATCAATAGGATCTGAAGAACGTGCTTATGATCTATTAGCAAAATATGACTATGGGATTGCATTATCTCTAAAATGGCATCATCATTCTGAAATGTGTCCAAATTAGGAAGATAATATTGGTCCCATTCAATGAATTTGGGGTATGCTAGGTTGAGGTGGATGGTAAGGATGCCATTACCATGGAATAGGTTTGTCGAAACAAACTCTTTGAAAGGACTATTATTGACTCTTACTTCTCTATCATCAAGATAAAAAGAAGTGTGCCTATAATTATCAAGAAAATCTATAAGGGCATTAGAATTCTCATCACAAGCACCATATCCTAAACCAATAGTTCCATGATTTATGGTTCTACTCTTTGTTGTTAATTCTAGGTACCTACTCAAATTGGATGGAGGTGAAGTATTCCTTGAAAGTGTCAACCATCATTTTATAAGGGGTTATCTTCTCAACTTTTTTATAAAATTCATTGTTGGCTTGACTTATGATTACTTATTGTAGACACTTAAAAATGTCTCAACTGATATTGCACACTTGAATCTGATTACTAACATCATTTCATCCTAAATTCACCTTCTTTTCTATTGTTTAATTGAATTATCCTAGTTCTTTAATTAAATGCATTAATTTTTCCTATTAATCAAATGATCATTATTATTTGGCTAATTCACCTCCTTTCACACTAATTTTCATCTTGTTTAATTAGATAATGTGAATTATTTAAATTAAACACCTTAGTCCTCTCATTTAATTAAATAATCTTAATTATTGAATTAAATGTCATTTGAAGCCCTTTCATTAAATAAATCAATTATTTAATGAGCATCCTAATTTCACTCAACTTGCACAATTAAAACTTTGTTTTAATTATCTAATTCCTATTTTCCCTCACCCTCCCACTTGCAAGGGAATATTCCTCCATTTGAACTCAAAAATAGACTATTCTTTTGTAACTAATTCCTAACAAACTTCCTAACAACTTTGGAAGTGTGCTTGTTTGAATCATTGTGAGCCATTGATTAACTCTTTGATTTGTGTGAACTTGCATTCTCATCCATTGATGAGAATCCTTGATCCATGCCTTCATCTCTCATGGATTCTAATCCCTCAATTGATCAAATCAAATTTAGCCATTGATTCACCATTTTCTCCTATAAATACACCTCACTTCTATGAGAAAGGGATACACTTCCATTTGGAAAATTTATGTTGCACATTTTCACACTCATCTTCATTCATCTTGCATCCATTTTAGATTTTCATTCATCTTTAGCTTAGTTTTCATCAATGGATTTCATTTAGATACTCATTTTATCAAAGGGATTGGGAAAGAGCTTCCATTCCATATCAATACAAAACCAATCCCCAAATGGGATGAGGTTTGAAGCATTTAACTAGGTTTCTTTATACATTTCTTAATAGATTTTGTTTAAATGAATTCTTTGCTTTATGTTTTTAAATATTTTATTGGGATTATATCTTAACTAGTTAAGTTTTGCTTAGACTCTATTAGTTGTGGTGTATTTATCTTATGTTATGATTATAGTTAAGGGGGTTGCACCTGTACGTGTGTGGATATTGGTTCTATAAGCCCATAAGTCGGGAATTAGTTACAAATGCCAATCACGGACAACTTCATTGACCGTCTTCTTGAGGATTTTTAGAATGTTTTTTTCTGACGCCTCAGCTTGACCATTACCCTGGGGGTAATATGGAGTAGAGAACTGATGTTGGATGTTGAATCATTAGCATAACTCTCTTACATTCTGATTTTTAAAAGGTGTTCTATTATTTGAGATAAGGGCTTGTCGAACATTGTAGCGACAAATAAGGTAGTTCAAGATGAATTTGGAGATTTTTTTCCCCATGATGTAAGTCATAGGGATAGCTTCCACCCACTTTGTAAAGTACTCAGTGGCTATGATGATGAATTTGTGACCATTAAACGAGGTGGGGGTAATATTTCCTATGAGGTCGAGTCCCCATTGCGAGAAAGTGTCACTACAAAATCTAATTATTGATTAAGAATACAAGGTGTCTCAGTTGAACGAGTTAGATTTCTTGGATGAGCGTTGTCTTGATGCCTTGAATCATTTGTAGGCATACCAAAACCAACTAAAGCAAAGCTACAACAAGAATATCAAGATTCAGTCTTTCTAAGTAGGAGATCTTGTCCTCAAGGAGAATTAGAAGAACATGCCAAATCATTATAGTAAAGGAAAGTTCGAGCCTAATTGGTTAGGACCATTTGTTGTCACAACAAGCTACACATTAGGAGCTATTAGTTATCAACACCTAAAGGAGAACCCTTGCAAGAGCCCATCAATAGTTTACATCTCAAAAAAAATTATGCCTAGGCTTGAAGGGTGTAAATCCAAAAAATCCAAAAAAATAAATAAAATTACAAAAATCCAAAAAAATTAATAACAAGGATTGAAAACAATAAACAAAAAATTGTCCTCTAGTGAAAACCACTTCAGTGGTGCTTTGGGAAAGTACCTTGGTGAAAACCTAGCAAATAGGCACCTTGCATAAATAAGAACTCTCCATCCATCAGTGGCTCTTCAACTTATCTTGCTTCACCATCTATCACATCCATCTATCGTATCCACTAATCCTATTTATTTCATCACCCATTTACATTTGTATCATAGTTGGATGCTATGTATCATATTCCCCCTTCGTACTACTTGGCACATTCCTAAGGTCAGTTTGTCTTGCCTATATCGAGGTGGTCTATGACATCACATTGGGGGAAATTTGTTATGCTTGCACTAGATTGTGTTCTTGTATATCTTAAGGTTATTCCCGAAATCTCTCCAAAAATCCTAAACATTTGAAAACCTCATCAAAATCTAAAAACACTTGTAAAATCCCAAAAAATCCAAAAACATCAAAATCTTGTAAAGTCAAAATCCAAAACATCCAAAACACATCAAAATCCCTAAATATGTCAAAACATCAAGAAATAGAAAACAATACCTTGTTGAACTACATTGTCTCTAAGCTTGAATGTAGGCAACCCCATCATCGATGCACCCTCGACACGCATTAGGTCACTCTTTAGGAGTCTGTAACAATAAACTGACAATCCATCAAGTGTTCATATTTCATCAATAAACAGTTACTGGTCAAAGTTAGATGAATTACATGGTCTCTACGTGTATAATGTAAGCAAGGATAATATTTGATAAACTCTCGAGGCCCTAGGTCAGTCCCTCTTAGGTCTTGGTAGAAACTCAAAAAACACAAAAACATTTGGAAAACTTGAAAACCCAAAACATTGGAAAACATTCAAAAATCCTAAACAAACTCACATAACCTGGAAACTTAAACAAACACATATACCCAAAAGATCAAAAACAACCTCAAAACATTGTAAAATACCAAAAACATTGAAATATTCAAGAAAATATAAAACCACCCATGCCATTTCACTTTCACTCACAATAAAATTCCATCCATAATAAATCAATTCTCACCATCCACCTTTGGTAAAACAAGTGGAAACAAGTATGTCAATTTGTGAAGTGTGAACCTAAACGTCAAAATCTAAAGTCTAGATCATGAGTAAATGAGTCGATAATGTTTGTATTGAAATGACCTATCAAACAATTAGTCTTAGTCAAAACATCTAATAAACATGTCCTATGATGCATCCTTCCTACAATGGATATCATCGTCGGAAATCACCTTAGTTGTGTTGCTTTGGAAAGAGATGTAGATAACATTGATTGTTTATTTTTTATCCTTTCTTATGGTTTATCTTGTTGACCCATTCCAAGGACCTCTCTATAACGTCTGAATTATTTAGAGAGGAATGGGGCATCAATCATTATATTTTATTTGTTATGCTTGTGGGATGTTCTTGTAAAATAATCTTGGTGAATACTTGCTTAGTTGTGTGTAGGGAGGTCATTTTGAATAGATTGTTGACTATTGCATATGCTTTGGTCTGAAATGTTCTAAACTTCTAAACTACATTCCAATAAGGTTTTTGTATGTCAAGGTGTGAGCAAGGATTATCCTATCTATTTGCAGAGTCAAATTCCATTGCACTAGATACAACGTCATCTTGGTTATCAATACCTTGATGCATTGTGTCTATGTGTTATATCAAAAATAAGGAATGAAATGATGAAGTATCCCAATCCCTGAAACAAGCAACTCATCACTCTCATCACCATATCTAATAAAGTCTCAAATGATCATAGGCTTGTTGGATTTTTGAATCAATCTCAAAACAATGGTTTACCAATGTCCATCTCATTCTTCTACTTCTATCCATCATATTCTTCTTATTCTTCTATCTTTACTAATAGTTCTATCTAGGTATCAAATCGGTGTGATATATATCAAAATGTACATGACGCTACCCATGGTTGATGATTGTCTATACATCTTAAAATTCATCTACATTAAATATATGATCTTTCTAAAGAAGTATCTTTCATTTTCTTTGAGCTAAACCTATGTTCAATATTTTACGCGATCTCAGCCCACAAATTAAAATTTCCTCCCGATCTCTTGAGGGGGTAGGGTAGCAACTTAATTTCTTCCATTGGGGCAATAGTTGGCATCCGAAAAATTAGGAATTTTTAAATTTTTTATTTGAGCAGCAACATTGATCCGAAAAGTGTCAGTCTTTGAACCAATGTAACATGTACCTCACTTCAAAGAAGGGAAAAATGTAGACACTTAAAATTGTCCTGAATGATATTGCACACTTGAATCTGATTACTAACATCGTTTCATTTTAAATTCACCTTCTTTTTTACTGTTTAATTGAATGATCCTAGTTGTTTAATTAAATGTATCAATTTATCCTATTAATCAAATGATCATTATTATTTGACTAATTCACTCCCTTTCACACTAATTTTCATCTTGTTTAAATGGATAATGTGAACTATTTAAATTAAGCACCTTATGTCCAATCATTTAATTAAATAATCTTAATTATTGAATTAAATGTCATTTGACCCCCTTTCATTAAATAAATCAATTATTTAATGAACATCCTAATTTCACTCAACTTGCACAATTAAAACTTTTTTTTAATTATCTAATTCCTATTTTCCCTCACCCTCCTACTTGCAAGGGAATATTCCCCTAGAATATTCCTCCATTTGAACTCAAAAGTGGAATATTCTTTTGTAACTACTTCCTAACAAACTTCCTAAAAACTTTGGAAGTGTGCTTATTTGAATCATTGTGAGCCATTGATTAACTCTTTGATCCATGTGAACTTGCATTCTCATCCATTGATGAGAATCCATGATCCATGCCTTCATCTCTCATGGCTTCTCATCCCTAATTGATCAAATCAATCTTAGCCATTGATTCACCATTTTCTCCTATAAATACACCTCACTTCTATGTAAAAGGGATCCACTTCCATTTTAGAAAAGTTATGTTGCACGTTTACACACTCATCTTCATTCATTTTGCATCCATTTTAACTTTTCATTCATCTTTAGCTTAGTTTTCATCAATGGATTTCGTTTAGATGCTCGTTTTATCAAAGAGATTGGGAAAAGGCTATAATTCCACATCAATACAGTACCAATCCCTCAATGGGATGAGGTTTGAAGCATTTAACTAGGTTCCTTTATGCATTTCTTAATAGATTTTGTTTAAATAGCTTCTTCATTCTATGTTTCTAAACATTTCATTGGGAATATAGCTTAACTAGTTAAGTATGCTTAGAATCTATTGGATCTAGTGTATTTAGCTTATGTTATGATTATAGTCAAATTTGTGAATCCCCATAAACTAGATATTTGATATTCCATTGGATTTCTATCTTCAAGTAGTTCATAAGGGCCTCATACTATGTGATATTGTTTGTGCATGGAAAATCTAGTATAAAATATTTAGGAAAGAAATCACTTTAAGGAGTGATAAAAATTATCCTTGCACTTGATCCTTTGTGTTTATATGCACCATAAAAATATGACTTCTAGGATTTGACATCATTTAGGATAAAGATAGACTCATTATTAAAATCCACAATTAGAGGATGGTTATCTATAAGAGGTGCATTCACAAGTTTATCTTACATGAATTATCCTTTAACTTCCTTTATTTCAACATATTCTATACCAAATTCACTAAGCAATATGATCCATTTTTCATATGACCTATGAGAGATATTTTTGAAAAATATTGGAGTGGGTCAATCTAAGAAATGAGTTGGATCTTATGACTAAGCATGTAGTATTATATATTTTTAGAACTAAAAATTATAGCTAAACTTTCACATTATATTGGTGTATAATTAAGCTTATAACACACTAATGTCTAGCTAAGGTAGTAGATAACCATTTCATGACCCTATGAATCATGTTGTGCTAAGAGTGCCCCCAAGAAACTAATGTTACAGAGATAAAAAATATAAATGTTTTCCTCATATTCATGGCATGATCATTTGTGGTGATGCAAGATACTATTTTATTTCATTGAATAGTTGATGAGATCCATCCCAATGAAATTTTTTATTTAGAAGATCAAAAAATGGTTGAAACGTGTATGTAATCTATGCAATGAACCTCCTGATAGCTTGATATTTTTCTTGAAGAATATATTACTACTTGAGAGTTTATCGAGGTGGCATCTATAAGATAATAGCAACTTTGGCAAGGTCAAATTTTATGCCTCATCAATAATTAATGAAGCCAAGAAGTTTCCAAAATATGATGCCAAAGACACACTTCTTAGAATTTAGGAAAAGCTTATATTCTCTTAGACATTCAAATATATGGTTAAGGATATATGGGTGATCCGCTCATGTTTCTGACTTATCCAATAGATTTTATACATACTATTTCATGATGTGATGAAGCATAACATGGAAGATGATTGTCATAACTATTTGATAAGTGATCCCTACATTTTAAATCCCAAACAATATAACTTGGTAACAAAAGGTTCACTAAGGGGTGTAAAAGATGTTTTATGTTGATATTCAACATTAATATGAACATGATTATATCCTAAAATCCATCCATAAGATATCACATCTCATGTCCTAGAGTAAGATCAATGATCATGTCATTTAGAAGAAACAAATTATATTTTGGACATGATTTTTGTAAGGAAGCTAAGGTAACAGAACAACTTCCTACACTAATCTTGAGAGGAGAATAATGCAAACTTGTATAGATCTTTAACAGTTACAGAAACTTAAACAAAAATAAACACAAATATCATGCATACCACAACATAATGATTTACACGGGGAAAACCCTTTCAGGAGAAAAACCCCACACTCCAAAAGTCACACAATATATTATTCAGAAATCACAAAGATTACAATTTACTTGTAGAAAAAGCTTCTCACAAGAGTATCATCACTCAGAGATCCAAAGACAACAGAGTTGCTAGAAAACTCTTAGAATGCATCATAATACACAGTTGTAATGCAATTCCCTCATAAAATAGGGTTTCCTTCTAGGGAAAGTCAAGCTAATAAAATATTGACAACCGGATATGAGACATAATGATGAACAGTCCAGATTTATAATAATAAAATATAAAAAAAATCCTTTCGAGGGTGTTGCCCTCGAACCCCCGCCAAGGCGTGCTGCCCCTGGACCTCAACCAAGGGGATAATCCCCTGGACCCCTCGTGAGGGGGATCCCCCCCACCTCTCCCTTGTTTTCGGTTGAATGGCACCTTATATATCAATAGTACCTTATGTAATTGCAATGTTGAGACACATTTTCTCAAAAAATATCCACTTGTCGAACACCTTGCAAGGACAATGGAAGGGAGTCATCATCATCTCTTAATTATTAGGGGCTGAAAGGCCCATAGTCTCTAAACACCATATGAACTTCTTTGTGCTCATGAGCTTAGTTAAAGAATCAACAACATTCATCAAAGTCTCTACCTTAACCAACTTCACCTTGCCATCTTCAACCATATCTCTAAAAAAATGATATTGTACATCAACATGATTGGTCCTAGCATGAAATGTCGGGTTCTTGTCTAGACATATCGCACTCTGACTGTCGCAATAAATTGTCACTGCACCTTGTTTTATTCCAATATCTGAACACATTCTCTTAAGCCAAATGGATTCTTTACAAGCATGAGTAGCTGCCATATACTCTACTTCAGTAGTGGACAAAGCAACCACATCCTATCGCTTAATCATCCAACTAATTGCACCACCAAATAAAGTAAACACATAAGCACTGGTGGATCTTCTACTATCAACATCACCTGCCTATTCTAAATCCACATAACAATGAATATCAAGGTAAATCTCGTCTTCAGTCATATTACTGTCATAACATAAGGAATAATTTGAGGTACCGCACAAATATCTGAAGACTCTTTTAACTACATCCCAATGAACTCTACCAAGATTATACATATATCTGGAAAGAACTCCCATTGCTTGGGAAATGTTTGGTCTAGTACAAACTATAGCATACATCAAACTTCCAACTGCACTCTAGTAAGGCACTCTAATCACATCTTCTATCTCTAATGGGGATGTTGGACAATCTGAAATAGATAACTTTATTCCAGCTAAAATAGGGACACACAATATTCTATAATCTTGCATATCAAACCTCTGTAAAATTGAATTGACATACTTACTTTGGCCAAGCCATAGCTTTTTTTTCACTCTATCTCTTCTAATTTCCATCCCAAGAATGTGTTTAGTTGCACCAAGATCTTTCATTTCAAACTTAGTAGCAAGTTGAGATTTCAATTCTGAAATCATACCTTTCCCTTTACCAATGAATAACATATCATCAACATATAAGGCAATAAATAGGAAACGATCACCATCAGTTTTATAATAAACAAAATGATCTGATTTAGAATGCTCAAATCCCCAACTCAACACATATGTATCAAATTTCTAGTACCACATCCTAGGGCTCTGTCTTAAACCATACAAAGATTTCTTCAATTTTCAAACCAATTTACTTTTACCTTTCACCACATAGTGCTCTGGCTGTGTAATATAAATACCCCCCTCCAAGTCACCATGAAGGAAAGAAGTTTTCACATCCATTTTCTCAACCTCTAAATCATAAGCAGTAGTAATAGAAAGAAAAAATCTAATGGATGTCATTTTTGCAACAGGAGAAAATATCTCACCATAACCAACACCCTCAACTTGAGAGTAACCTTTTGCAACCAACCTTTCTTTGTATTTCTCGATACTTCCATTTGAACCAATCTTTTTCTTGAACAACCATTTGTAACCAATAGGTTTTCATCCTTCAGGCAATGGTACAAGATCCTATGTATCATTCTTTTTTAAAGTTTCCATTTCTTCATCCATAGAAATCTTCTAGGATTCAACATCATTCATAGCTAATGCCTCTTATACTATTGTAGGTTCATCCATGTTAGTATTCAAAGAAAAAATACATCTACAATCATCAAGTGAATACCTTTCAGGTGGTTGTCTATGCCTTGTAGACCTATGAACAAGCTGAGCTGGAGGTTCTTCCTCCTCTTCTAAAGATTTAGAGCTAGATGAGCTCTCCTCAACTTCTTGTCTATCCATGGGCCTCAATTCAACTTTCCAGGTGTAGAAATAAATTGAATCACATATTCCTATTTACTTTGTTTTGGCTGCAATGTAACAATAGAAGGCTTAGTTTCTCTAAAAATAATACTTCTACTATGTATTACCTTCTGTGCAATAGGATCCCAATGCTTGTATTCTTTCACACCATAATTGTATCTGATGAAGATACATTTCACAGCCTTGTTCTCCAAATTTGTTCACTTCTCCTTTGGCACATGTGCATATGCCTCACAACCAAAAACTCTAAGATGTCTTAATGAAGGCTCGTGACTCAACCATGCCTCTATAGGTGTCTTATCAACAAGAGCTAATTTAGGAGACCTGTTGATCAAGCAACAAGTAGTGGCAACAACTTCAGCCCAAAAACTTTGTTTGAGACCAACACCATTCAACATACTCCTAGCCTTCTCCATCAATGTCCTGTTCATTCTTTCTGCAACTCTATTCTATTGTGGAGAATACATAGTTTTATTTTGTCTATGAATACCAAAAGCTTTATAGAATCTATCAAAATCATTAGAGAAAAATTCACTGCTATTATCAGTCCTTAAACATTTTATTTTCTTTCCAGTTACAACTCAACCATTGCTTTAAATTCTTTAAATCGATTGAAAAACTTTAGATTTACTCTTTAGAAATTATACCCATGTCCTACTATAATCATCAATATATGAAACATAATATATAGATTTACCAATTGAAAGAACATCTACAGGACCAAACAAATTAGAATTAATATGATCCAATATACCACAAGATTTATGAGAACTCAAGTAAAATTGAACACAATTTTGTTTTCCATAAATGTGCAATGCTCACAAAAATCAAATTCAAGATTACAATCAGACAAACCTTCAACGAGTTTTTTATTTTTTAAGGTCCTTAGACCCTTTTCTCTAATGTGGCCATGTTTCTCTGTAGGTAACTTTGATTCAAAAGAAAGAGCACCCTTGGGTACCCAAAAGCCATGGCCATCTACTGAAGGTGAAACCCTCACTTCTTCCACATACTTGTTTTTCATAGAAGTACTATTGCACTCAACAGTGCATGCATCAAGCTTATACAATGTGCCATATCTAACACCTCTAGCAATCACCATAACACCTTTGACCATCTTGCATCCTGCATCATAAAATACTACTTGCACACCCGCATCTATTAGTTTTCTCATAGATAACAAATTTTATGCTAAACCAGGGATATGTAACACACCATTAATCCTTTTTATTCTACAGTCAGGAAACTTGATTTTAACTTTACCATGGCCAACAATGTCTAAATGAGAATCATCACCCAACTACACCTTACCTCCATCAAATTCTTCATATTCAAAAAACCAATCTCTATTAAAGGTCATATGAAAAGATGCACCTGAGTCAATTAACCATGCATCATTACCTACACGAGTTGCTAAAGCTGCAATGAATGTGTCACCATCTTCCTTCTCGGACTCAAAATCAAAATAAAATTTCTTCTTTTTCTTCTTCTTTTCTTCTTTGTAGTCCTTATGAACATGTCCATGCTTACTGCAGTTCCAATAAATAACTTTAGACTTTCCAAGAGACTTAGATCTCCCCTTGGACTTGGATTTGTCACGCTTCTCATTCTCTTTCCTTTTTCCTTAGGTCTTCCACGAACATTCAGGGCCTCCTTGGCACTAATGGATACCTTCCTCCTCATCTCTTCAGAAAGAAAAGAACCCACCACATCTTCGGTCTTCAATATAACAAAAGTACTCCCAATAGCCATAACAAGAGAATCCCACAAATTGGGCAAAGAACAAAGCAAGATATGGCATTTCTCTTCCTCATAGATTTTGACACCAACTGATGCCAATTAAGCCACCAACATATTGAATACTTCCAGGTGTTTTGTAATTCGTCCAACCTCTTCCATTCTCAAGGAATACAATTTCTTCATCAAGAAAATCTTGTTCACTAAATATTTGGCTTGATACATCTCACCAAGATTCATAGTTTCTGTGCAAAGGTCTCTTCATGGACATTGATTAAAATAGGGTCTACCAAGCACAATCTAATTAGACCCTTGGCTTTATGGTCCATAACATCATATTGAGCAACCTGAGTAGGATCTACAGGCCTTGAAACATTCTTATCAACAACATCCCACTGATCTCAATCTATCAAGAGATCCTCCATCTTTAGCTTCCACATTTTAAAATTATTTCCAAAAAAACTATCCACCTCTATTCTCCCTGATGAACTTGCCATATGAAAATTCCTACAACAATATCACAAAGTGTTAGAAGTAGCCAAAAATGTCCTCTCCATCCAATTTTATTAAGGGAGTTTACATTCAAGTTGGTGTGATGAAGACAATTCAATTTCAAACGATCAACTAAGGTTTCTCTTAAATATATAGTTTAGAATGATTTTGTGTTCATAAATAGAGAAGTTACACAATTATATGAAAGCAATTTGAAGAATTTAATACCAAAGTAGAAACTCTATCTAATTAGATCTAGATCACACATATAGACACCTAAAATTGACACATCATCAATTACCTAATAAGTTTGACCATTTCTTCTATAAATAATCCCTATTTATAAAATTAATTATCTAATTTTCATCCCCTTCTTAATCAAATAATATTTTATTATTTAATTAATAAAGTCACTCTACATCCACTATTCATCACTATTCACCTACACCCCATTGTTAGCCTAAATCATTTAATTATTTTTTTCTAAATGTCCACCATAAATAAACAAATATGAATATTTATTTATGTCATCCCTCCATCTTCATCCCAAAAATTAAATAAATGTCTTGTTTATTCAATTGCTTATTTTCTTCCAATTTCTATTAAATGAGCTAAAATCAATTAACCCCTTAATCCCTCAAATCTCCCACATCCTCAACGATGGGTTCTTTGTACACAAGAGTATGGAACTTACATAAGAGTACACCTTGTACATGTGACATGGGCTTTTGTACAAAGCACATGGATCACAGTACTTGCACATCCCTCAATGATACGCCTAAGTATCTTTTTCGTCTTGACCATCCACCTTTTTCAAAGGGATTCTCCACCATAGATTCTTGTTCAATCTTAACCCTCTCTCTATCGACCAACTATATGTGAAATGACACTTGTTCTCCTCTCATCCTTCCAAAGATCTCAATTAATTTGAACCCTTGATCTTTTTGTTTAATCTTAGCCATCCAATTCCATAGTCCAAAATAAATAAGTTGAAACTACCCCCAAGCCATTATCATCACTACTTGAAATGCGACCTTATATTATAGTGAAGACATCCACATACCATCAACTTGAGCACAACCACCTTATCATGATACAATGGGGTTTCGTTTGATAAGAATTTGTATTTATTTTCATCATATTTTAGGTCCATATGCAGATATGGGCATCTTAGGCCCTTTGTGCACGTGTTCTAAAGGAAGCCACTTCCCATGACCTTAAGCATTGGTGGAGCTTCATAGGTCACAAAAAGAAAGCATGGGGTTATATGCTGATCGAGGCTTTGCTAATATCAAAACACAAGTAAAATTTCGCCGCATCTGTCAGTCAGCCGGTCACTGTAGATGTCAAAGCAAGACAACTCCTTGGAAAGAACAAAAGGCCTGCGCCATACAATCAAGGGTACATAGTTTTGTCTGTTCATTGTTTTTTCCTTCATTTTTCACTTTTAAGTTGATGTGTCTAGCTTCATTTAAGATCTATGTAATGTGTAATATGGAAATCGTGGTTATCATTTCAATACTTCTTTTGTCTTTGTTTTGTTTATGAATGACAAAATACTTTTTACAGTATTATATTCGTGCTTTTTTTTAAGGTTGTTGATTATTAAATTTTGTGTTGGGAGTCTCTATTCAAGTGGATAAATCTTTTTTCTAGCACATCATTATTTTTGGTTTTTTTCATGTTTAGGTTCTATTAAAATGAAGGATTTGGTAATTTAATCTTATAGGTCATTTGATATTTTGGGTTTCACATTATCTACAAAACTCTCTATTGTTAATATATCAATATAGTGTTAATATTAAGCAAATCTCATACACCAATCGACGTGGTTGCAATATATAAGTACAACAGAGCAATAATTCTTGGTTATAGAGATGACTAAATATGAAAAAACTAAATCATCAAATGATTGTCAAGTTAACCAAATCTTGAGTTCAACCACTTTGATTTATGTTATAAATTATCTTGGAGAGCTCAAAACATGCCTAAGGCATGAAGATCCAATCTTGGAAGAATGAGAGAGAAGCCAAAATATACCTTCAAATATTCAAAGGAGACTATTGGACTCCCAAAATTTTGGCATCCAACAATTATAAAAAATAATAGAAGTGAAAGAGGCAATGACAGGTCAAAAATGGATGTACAATTTTAAAGTCAAAGGATGTTGCCATATCATGCTAGTGTCCAAGTACAATAAACTTAGAAACTTAATAATATTAGATAACAAAAACATAGGCGACACATAGAAACATATGAAATAGGGTTGAGCATATTAAAAAACAGTATGCTAGCACCAAGAGTGGGTAAAAGGAAAAAATTGGGATACTGACACAAAAATAAGCCCAAAATGTATCATGATAATTCCAGGACATGATTTTTATATTATATTTTCCCCCACTTTACCAAGCTTATAGCACTAAATGATAAGCTACACTAAAGTATAAAAATAAAATTTTGAAAGTAAATAACATAATAAAAGGATGTGCAATAGCTCTTAAAGTGAAGGACCCATGCTCCCAAGCTAAGAATCTACAAAACCACATATTAGAAAAAGAAAACCTATAACATAAAGATGTTAAGAAAACATGAAATCTGCAAAACAAACACATTAAAAATACATAAAATTGCATCATAAATTCTAGAAAAGAAAAATATAATACATGAACAACACACACAAAGAAAGAAAGGACATGGTAAATAAAAAACAACAAAAAATGGGTCAACATGAAAAATACCTAGATGTGAAAGTTGTCTCAATAATTTTCATCTCTAAAATGCAATTAAAATAGAAGAGATGACATATATAAGGAGGGTAGATACAAACAAAATAATAACGAAATTTTGTGTTCCTCATGTATACATATACCTACAATCAAACACAAGAATATAGATGGTAAGAAAGATAATTGATATAAAAGAAAATGGATAAGTCAAGGTCTAGTTTGTTCTATCACTAGGAATCATGAGAAGAGTCAAGGTCTAGCTTACTTTGTCACTAAAAATCACGAGAATCAATGAATCACTTATACGAATGTGCTCTTTTTCTAGGTGATTTAGATGTTTTATTAAATGTAGGATTCAAATGTTTGTTAAAATGTGAGACCACTTGGACTAGTGTTCTTTATTGCCAGTTCATCTAGTATATATAATGGTGAATTAAACACACCTTGTTGATCAATTTCCATGCATTTTTTAATTTGGAAAGAACATTAACAACATGCATGTTATGTATGGGTATATGTATATGTGTTTTTGCACATGTAATTAGAATATATGCCTCCCATTAAAATAATCACATAAAGAAGTGTGTGCAATTGGTTTTTAGGTAATGTGTAGGGGGGGAAGAAAGAGATCCTTAGGGAGGATGTGTGATCCTTAGATAATTTTTCCATTCCACCTATAATGTAGGTGAGGACAATAAATATGGAGATGATTGTGTTGTTACTAAAGAAGATAGATTATGATAGCATTTGAAATTGTGCCTACCATAATCTGATAAAACACACATGTTATATAGTGGGTAATAACACAATAGATGAACAATGAGCTAAAGCCCACATTATAAAACACTAAAAATTATAAGAGAGTAATATTGAGGTTATTTTAATATCATACATTAGTAATCAAAATGTTAAATTTAATCTCAATGTGACGACATAGGTAAGATCAATGTTGTAATAGAGGGGGTCTCAATATTACAATAGAGGTAATCTCTTATGTCATAACAGGGATGGTATAAAAATGAATAAGACTATTTAGAATGTCAAATGAACTAGAAAAAGGTAAACCTCAATGTCTCATACCATGTGAAGAAGAGAAGGGTACATCAATAGAAGCAACAATGATGGAACCTATATCAATAATATTTTAGATTTTATCTTGTAATTCTCAATATTGGTTAATGACATGGCTTAGCACTTGATGAAATATAAGGAAAGTGTTGATTCAATATGTTTAGGAAATTTCTTACATGTGGGAGGAGGGAGAGTGATCAAGTGGGATTTTTGGAGCATATGGATATATTAGGAGGATGAATGAATTGTGTGTAGGAGATATCATCTTGTTTGGATGGAATAAAATAAGGTTGAATATTTTGAATGGGTTTAGAAGAAGTAAATGGAGGAGGCATTAACCCTTCCTATTGGGGATAAAGGAGTGACCCATGAAAAGAAGTCATGGAGATGTCAGTTGATCGAGAAACATGAGATTTAGATAAAGGAGTGTAATGCTAAATATTTGAAATGTAAAATAGAAACAAACAAGTATGCAAGTTCTCATTCAAACCAAACAAAACCTCTAGATAGAGTTCACAATGAGAATGCAAACAAAGTAAAAACGTCAAAAAACAAATTTAAATGTTACGAAAGTCTCCATTGTGATTATATTTTCTCCTTGAATAGTGATATGTGGATGTTCCTTTTCTTGAAGATACCTATTTTTATGGCATACCTATCATAAGTGATGATTGATATCTAATGAAGGATTGAGTGCTTGAATTTATAGACTTTTGGAAGGAGGAAAGGATGGTAATGATATGATCAATGATGGAGGATGGTTGAGAGGATTTCCCTAGGAGAAAGGAGACGATGAAGGGTGGAGATAGAGGTTGTTAGATTGTGAATGACTAAGATGAACTTACTAAATTTAGTTAGTAATTGTGAGTGTGAGGGAAATAAGGGATATGTGCACCTAAGAAGCCTATATTTTTGGGTTATGTTGAGAGAATAAGTGAACCATAAGGACAAGAGTTTTTAGGTGCCCTTTATTCTTGGAATGTGTTGAGAGAATAATGGGACCATATAAGTAAAAGTGTTCCTAGGTGCCCTTATTATTAGAATGTGTTGAGGGAATATATGATTAATTAAATAATAATATTATTTAATTATTTTAGCCATGTGTGAGATGGATAATAGGTGGAAATATGTAGTTATTTATTTATTTATTGTGAGGAGATATAGAAGGTGATTAATTAAATACTATTATTATTTAATTAAGTGATGGACTTTAGGTAAAGGAGACTTGGTTAATTAGAATTAGGTGAAGGTTAATAGGCCTAGGTGATGGAAGAATAAGGAATATTTTAGGTGTCTATATTTTTTCCCTCTTTGATACAATGCAACTAAATGGCATTGTGTCAAAGAAGAATAAAGGGTAAGATGAGATGGAATGAAGGTTCAGTGGCAAGTTTCCCTAATCACTTAGGGATGATGGTAGAAGTGATTCCCCCTCAAGATAGTTGTTGGGTGAAATAGAACCCAATACGTATCTTGAAAAGAAAAAGGATTATAAAATATATGTCATAAAGGATAAAATATGACTTGGGAGAAATCATGTTGGGATGATGTACATGCCATGAATATAGGATCAATGATGGATTATGAATTAGGAATATTGATTGATGTTTCTAAGATGATTAGATTGGATTGCATGGATGCACATGTTAGATGATGAAATCTCACAAGGATGTAAGGCGACAAAATGATACATGATGTGAGGTAATGATAATTGATGGTATAATGATGAAGGATGTAATAGATGAGGAATACATGTTGCCATAGAAACTTCTATTAGGAATATTGTATCATAGGATGCATAAAATGATTATGTTTGTTTTAGTTTGTTATATAGGTTATTGTATTAGTGATTTGAAAGCATTGAGTTGTTAAAACAACTCAATATATTAGGGAGTTGTTATTGGTGGTTTCCTATAAAATAGGATATGAGAATCCTATAAATTTGTAATATTTAATGGAATAAAATAAAGAAGAATAAAAGCGTATTATTATGTGTATGAAAATTTTTATGTACAGCCTCTATAAAATCTCCTCAAATCTTTGCCCATAATTCTTATATGGTATCAAAGAAACTATCCATATTCCCCATATTCTGCCACTCTAACATTTTATCAAATTTAATTACTCATCTGCACTCTTTCTTGAACTCATGATCCATTGATATTCATTTCCCTTTCATGATGAGTTATTCAGGCTTGGAAGAGCTAGATATTTAGTAGTTGCATTCACCTTTGGCATGAAGATTGTTTCAATCTACTAACCATTTGTAGTGCACCAATAAATATGGTGTGAGTTGGATTGCATTTGTGATCTCAATAGGTATGGGATCCAGAATGGGGATGCTGTTGATATCAAAGATTAGAGAGGAGTATCCTGATTGCATGATGCTAAATTTTTTTGGGTTTCCCTCTCTGAAAGTGTTGGACATAGTTGTGGAGCCCTACAATGCTACACTATTGGTGCACTAGCTTGTAGAGAATGTTGATGAGTACATGTTCTTGGAAAATGAGGTGCTTTATGACATTTGATTTAGGAATCTTAAGCTCACTACAGCAAGCTTTGGAGATTTGAACCACTTAATCTTAGCCACGATGAGCGGAGTGACCTATTGCCTCTAATTCCCCGATTAGTTGAACTTAGATTTGAGTAAGCTAGCCATGAATTTGATCGCCTTCCCCCACCTATACTTCTTCATGGTTGTGTTTAGTCTACACGTAGAGGACTTTATTGCAATAGTCTAGTCATTTACAATCCAACAAGCATTAGGAATGAATCAAAAATTTAGGTTTGAGTTTAAGTTAGTCTAAAATTCAAGTCAAGTAGTATTATTTTAGAATAGGTTCTATTTATTAATGAGTCATTAATTGTGAGTTTAGTGACATCATAAGTAGTTTATCAAAATATCAAAGTGTCAAATAAATTAAAATTGCCTCGTTTGTAAATGAATGTATTATCGCTTGTACATGATGTTCATATTGAGGGGGGCATTATGTAATTGAGCTTCAAAGGTAAATTTGCTAAGAAAGTAGCAAATCACTTAGAGGAAGGAGGTGAAGGAGGAAGGATGACATTCAATGCACTCTCGTCAGTCATTAGCAGTGGGGTCGTGAAATTGCATTAGTGACCAAACAAATTGTGCCAAAATGACTAACATCAAGATCAGTTTCCAAGTGGCAACGACAACCGTCTCATATCATTTGTGATCAGAGTGGAAATGATCTATAATGGTGGTTGCATATGCGACAATGAGGTCTTGGTTCTCAAGTTTTTTATGTTGTGAGTGGATTTTTTTGTCCCCATTCACAAGATGGTATAAGTGATTGGAAGTGTTTGTCCCTAGTCACATGAGTTGGTGATTATGAATGGATGTGTGTGTCCCCAATCATAATTGTTGTGAGTAGATGTGTGTGTCCCTATTCATAAATTTGATGTTGGATAGATGTGGTTTTCCCTATCCAAACTTGTAAGACCTTGAATAAATGTGTTAGTCCCTATCTTTGGTTCCATGGGTAGATGTGTTTGTCCCTATCCTTGAATGAAAGCACAATAAGTGTAGTGAGGCTAGTTCCACTATTTATTTTCATGAGTAGATGTGTATGTCCCTAGTCACACCTTATGATGAACTACTCAACGTGGTCATCAAGTATTGTTGGTTCACTATCCCATTTGGACAATGATGCAATATGGGGGGGTGTTAGGAATATTGTATCATAGGATGCATAAAATAATTATGTTTGTTTTAGTTTGTTATATAGGTTATCGTATTAGTGGTACGAATGTGTTGAGTTGTTAAAAAAACTCAATATGTTAGGGAGTTGTTATTGGTGGTTTCCTATAAAATATGATATGAGAATCCTATAAATTTGTAATATCTTATGGAACAAAATAAGGAAGAATAGAAGTGTATTATTATGTGTATAAAATTTTTATGTACAACCTCTATAAACTCTCCTCAAATCTCTGCCCATATTTCTTATAACTTCACATGCAAGGAGTAACCTTTTATTTTTTATTTAGCACTTAGTGTCATGCACAATGATGTAAGGGATCGTGATGATGATACACTATGTACATATGAACTAACACATAAAAAAAGAAGTTGAAAATAGAATAGTGATCCAATAGACATGTTGTATGCACAACATCATATGAAGGATGAGGATGAATAGGATGGTGTGATATATGGATCACGAAGACTAAAATAAGTAAAAAACATAAGCAAAAGACAAAGAAAACCAAAGAAAGTGTAAATAGTTAATGTAGATCTAGACTAATTCTAACCAAATAAACTCAAACCTGTTTCAAATCAAAACTCGATTTGCCTTGAAATTTTCATTTTTCAAGCCAACCAATTTAAATTCAAATTTCAATACTCCATAATTTCTATGACAAAATCTTTCTTTTATTCATCAGTCACATGATTACATTTCAATATAAAGTTCTTGAACCAAAGAGCCTTCAATGATCTTTTCCTTTGATCTCTGCACTCCACACAATCCACTTATTTCCTTTCCATGACTTCTATCCTACACACCATCCACTTTACCTACATTTATCATTTCATTCACGTAAGCTACCCCTTCCTTCCTATGCAATCTATTATTCTTCTTGCAATCTTTATTCAATTTAAATTATGTATTCCACTTCCCATCAAGCGCTATCTCCTCTAGTTTTTCTAGGTTGATGGCACATACAACCTTTATTTGTTACTCTATGTTCAACCTATGGCCTTCCTAATTCTTCAAGAACCTTGATTGCATTTCAATTTTTATGTATATGACCCTATTACATGGCGTGGCCCATGTGTGAGTCTCTTCTTCATTTGCAACCCCAACCACTATCCTACACACAACCTTCTATCCCTCTTGACCTGTTGCAAGTGTTATACCAATATCTACTATAAATTTATAACACTTACCTCCAATTTTGCACATAGTTCGAAAGAGACACCTTCTTTGGGATGATTCCTCTTCAACCTCCTTCAAATTTACCAACATTCTCCTCATCATGAGAGATTCACCTTCTTTAGGGAATTTTGAGGATGCATCACTTTCCTCATCCTCTTGTGTTAAGTGATTTCTCACTACACTCCTCTTATTACCTTCTTGTATTTGTGGACACTCATAAGCACGATGACCAACTTCTTTGCATTGGAACATTTACTGAGGAACTATCTACTGCTGCCACCACATCCTTTTGCTGTAAATATTTTTCTTTTGTACTTTTTCCCACTTCCTTACTTCATTTGGGCTTTGACTCCTCTTCAATCTACTTTCCTTTGTTGTTGCTTGCTTGTCCTTTCTTTGCTAGAATCCTTGCATGATTTCTAGAATTATTCAATTGCCCTCTCGTTAGCTTTTCCTCGGCCTTCAATGTATATTGGTGCGCTTCTTCCACAGAGGTAATCTTTAGCATACTCATTTCATCTTGAATATTAAACTGTAAACCATTCACATACCAGGTTGTCTTCTCCCTATCGATTTCATGTCTTCCTGATTGTATGGTTATCTTGTAGAACTCTTATGTGTAATCCTTTACACTCATATCTCTCTACTTTAGATTCTACAACCTTTTGAATAAATCCATTTTGTATTCCCTAGGAACAAATTTGTTCTTCAATAGGGTCACCATTCGATTCCACCTTGTTATTTTGGGGTATCCATTCATTACCCGTTCTCTTTGAAATTCTCTCCACTAGAACACAACATTCCCTTTTAATTTTGTTTGAGCTAATTTTACCCTTTGCGGATCTCTAATTTCTTCCAATTCAAAGTAATCTTCCAACTCTCCTATCCAATTGATTAGCTCTTTCAGATTTAATGTTCCAGGAAAATTTTTACACGTCCATCTTGTTGTTCTTCATTATTCTCGAAAGAGCTCTCATAAATCTTTCCTTTCCAACATCTTCTTGTTGTTCATCCTCCCTCCCTACTTTTCCAATTCATTTTCTTCTTCACTCATGGTGTCTCTTGTGTTTCCAATAACTATTCTCACTTCATTTCTTATATAATTTTTTATATCCTCTCTTATCATCTCACAAAATCAATCCAATACTTCTTCTATCCTAGGCATTCCTCTTCGAGGTTGCATATTGGAAGTTTCTTCAACAAACCTCACACTTTTCTCTACTCTCCACAACAATCCTCTCAAATCCCTCACCCACAAGTCTTGGTGTAGACTGCCTCATATCTGACGCTCTATCCACACGCTCAAGACCACCTACGCTAATACCATTTGATGCAGAGAGACTAACTCTGACCAAATAAACTCACACACATTTCAATTCAAAATTCAATTTTCCTTGACAATTTTATTTTTCAAGCCAACCAATTTAAAATCAAATTTCAATAATCCATAATTTCTATAACAACAAAATATTTCTTTTATTAATCAGTCACTCGATTACATTTCAATATAAAGTTATTGGTCCAAAGATCCTTCAATAATCTTTTCCTCTGATCTCTGCACTCCACACAATCCACTTTTTTCCATTCCATGAATTATATCATGCACACCATCCACTTTACCTACATTTATCATTTCATTCACATAAGCTATTCCTTCCTTCCTATGCGACCTATTATTCTTCCTGCAATCTTTATTCAATTTAAATTTTGTATTCCACTTCCCATCAAGCACTATCTCCTCTAGTTTTCCTAGGCGCAACCTTTTTGTCTCTTAGCTTGATATTTTTAAATTTAATTGAAATTGTATTTGCTTCTTGCTCAACCCCTATTCTATAATTTGTTCACCCCTTTATGGGTTTCTCCCCTACGTGGATTATTTTCTCTTGGATGATGGCACATACAACCTTTTTTTGTTGCTCTTTGTTCAACCCACCTTCAACCTTCCTACTTTTTCAGGAACCTTGATTGTATTTCAATTTTTATGTATATGGCACTATTACATGGTGTGACCCATGTGTGAGTCTCTTCTTCATTTGCAACCCCAACCACTATCCTGTGCGCAACCCTTTGTCCCTCTTGACTTGTTGAAAGTAAATTAACTATTTTCATATATGCATCCCTTCATAATTCCCCCTTCCAAGCACCATTTTACCCTTTCAAATTCCTAAAGAATGATGAAAATTGAAAAGGAACAAAATGAATTGGTCCCAAGGAGAGGAATTAAGTCAGGTGCAAAATATATGAATAGTTACCATTAATGTAACATCTCAAATAACTTTTCAAATTTATTTATCACTTCCTTGTAATTTTATGAACTAAAAAATACACAAATATTGGCATTTTGAATATTTGAATTTTGCTATTACATTTCGGTGAAGTAATATGTATTCAAACTTGCAGAACCTTGATGATGAACTTGGAGCTAAATAAACCAAAAATAAAATAAACCAAAATAAGGAAAACAAACCAACAATATTTTTCATTGGTGTTGATTATCAATCTGCCTGGATGCTCCTACACCAATAGTAGAGTGAGCCAAGAAACACAATATCATAGGAACACCTACATATGAATGATGAGGGTGATATATGGAACACTAAGATTAGATGCTACAAACAAGAAAAAAATAAAAAATAAAGATGAAAATAAAGAAGCAATAGACATAGAATGATACAAATAATTTAGACAAAGATAAATAAATTAATCAAAAGCATGCAAAAACATTAGTTTGTATCCAATGAGATTTTGAAGTCATGGATGGATGTGATGGATGGATGGGATGGATGGATGGGGGATGGATGTTCAATGGGCAGATTCCAAAAAAGGACTAAATCATGGAGAAATGTGATGATAGATGGTGTTGAAAAGGTCATTCCCTAGTAGATATATACCTTGTAACCATTCCCTAGGAAATTTTAGCAAGGGATGATACCAATTAAGCATAAAATCAAGGAAAGGGTATGGAATAAAGTGAAATGAAAGGATGGAGGAAAGGAGAAGGGATGGATGGGAGAGGGCGGGGGGATGAAAATGAGGGGAAGTGTTGGTATTTGAGCAATATAATGAAGGATGATAACATGAGTAGGTAATGTATGCAAAGTTTATATAGGAAATGTATGAATTATGATGGATGGGTAAGCGAATTGAGAAAACAATATGAGGTAATAGATATAATGGGATGAATAAATTATGATGGTAGGAAATAATATGGAAGGATGTATGCTCATAGACTAGAGTGTTTTCTTGCTACAAATTATCTATTTACCCATTTTTCATCATGATACTTGTCCAAGATGCCACAAGGAGTGGTTTTCACCAATGGAAAAATTTATCTCTTTACTATTTTAAGGATTTTTTAATTTTTTGGATTTCTTTTTTGTATTTTAGGAAGATTGGTGCTAAATAGATTAATATTAGAAGTGCTTGAGATGTATAATGTGTTGGAATAATCACCAACATCTCCCTTTAGATTCACGACATGGAATAACTGCCTCTCGCGGATCCGCTTACCTTTGGTGTTTGTATTACGCATTAAGAGGTCGATCTTTTGGCACAATGGTAAACATGTTCCAACAAATGGTATCAGAGCTGAGTCACGGGTTCGAATCCCCTCAGGTGACACTGAGGGTGGATTGTTGGACTAATTGCTAGCATCTCCCTTTGGATTCGATACATGGACTAACTACCTTTGTGGATCCTCTTATCTCTATTGTTTGTATCAGGCATTAACAAAGAAATTTTTTGGCACAACAAAAAATGTTTTCCAACATAATATTAATAGGCTCATTTATCTCATGGCCTTCAAGAGTGGCTAGCTTGTATGCTCTAGATCTGAACTTGGTAGTAATGGTATGTGGAACCAACTAGTTTGGCTCAAATTTCCCTTTTGTCTCTCTATCTTGGGTGGTGTTCTTTTGGTTTTCCTTGAGGACAAGTTCTCCATCCTCAAAATCTCTAGTGTGAAGGATTTTTTATAGCCACAATGAAACCTATGTTGGTATTATTTAAGGTGATTGAGAGTAGTTAGATGACGCTCATCAATTAGTTGTAGCTCATGTAAATATGATGCTTGATAATCCTCTTCTAAGATGAGGTTATACAAAGAAACATGCAAAGAGGGAAGCTCGACCTCTATTGGCAAGATTTCTTTGGCACCATAGACAAGTGAATATGGAGTGACATTAGTGGGAGTGTGAATGGAGGTGTGGCAGGCCAAAAGTGTGGGGTTAAGTTGAAGGTGCTAGTCATGGCCTGCATAATTGATGATTTTCTTTAAGGATTTTGATAATTGTTTTGTTAGATGCGTTGACTTGACCATTGCCCTATGGGAAATAGGGGTGGACCATTTGTGCGTAATATGGAATTTATCACACAAGGAATGCACTTTAGGGTTTCTAAAGTATTTATCATTTTCTATTATGATGGTCCAGATGGTATGCCAAAATAACAAATGAGATGGTTAAGGATGAATTTGGAAGTTTGTAATTTAGTAGTGAAAGTAAGTGGAATTTCTTCGACCCACTTAGCAAAATATTCAATAGTGATAATAATGAACTTTTGACCATTGGAGGAGTTGGGATTAATATTACCAATGAGATTGAGGCCCCATATAGAGAAGGGTCATGGAGTGGTGATGGGTTGGAGGGCTTGCAATGGTGCATGATTAAGGTCTCCATGTTTTTGACAATAAAGGAATTTCTTTACACATTGGTAGGCATAAAATTCCATGGTAGGCCAATAGTATCATGTGTGAAGGATATTCTTGGGTAGGACCATGATGCTTGTATGAGAACCACAAATATTGCTATAAACTTCTTGAAGTGCGAGGTTAGCCTCATCTGAGTTGAGACATCTAAGAAAAGTGCCATCACAATCCCTACAATAGAGTATGCCACCAAGGATGGTATAACAAGATGTGTGTTAGGTAAGGGACTTACATTTTGGTGGATGATATTTTAGGAGATATGGTTTAGTTGTGGAGATAGGAAAAGATATCATTGTACAAGGGATTTTTGGGACCATTGATGTCACATATCATATCATAATTTGGAATATCATAAGCAAGTATAAGGAGTTTCTCTACAAGGAAATGATACTCATGAGCTTCATTCGACATATCTAGAAGAAACTTGATGGTGGCCATTACATCAAATGTTTTGTTATTGATATGAGGAACTTGCTTAAAAGATATATCCAAAAAATATTTGTGGCTCATAGTTCGCTTGTTTGATAAGAGTATGTTTTTTACCTTTTCTAATTTTTCAAATGTTTTTGGATTTTTGACTAGGTTTAAAGACCATGATGGACACCTAAGGGGATTGACCTAAGGCCTCGGGGGATGATCAAAGATTAGCCTTGCCTACGTGCAAGCTCAAATACAACGTAGTTCGACTTGTTTGAATCAAAGCATAAAATGGTTTTTTAGGATTTTTTTTATTTTTTTCAACTTTGTTTTGATTTTATTTATTTTCTATATGTTTTTTATTGTTTTGATGTTGATAAGATATTAATATGTAGGGATATCAATAGTCTTTTGAGATCTTGTTGATAGCAAGGCTAAAATCGATTGAGCTGATTGAGTAATTTTCAATAATGATAACATTGTTTGAGGATACACAACAATGAAAGGATATTGTTGTCAAGATAGGAACAACACAATGATTGGGAAGGATACATCCCAAGATGATGATTGATTGATCGGATAACAATTGATTGAGATTTGTAGCTAGGCTAAGAACAAGATTGTTGAATTTTTTGATACCACGTTGAAGTGTTAGCAAGATGCAACTGATATGGATTATTCAAATTGTTTGGATGATGCATAGATCACAATGTAAGCTAGAAGACATAGATCAAGATTTATTCTAAAGCAAGATGTAAGTACCTACCCCCAATGTCTAGCAATGTAAAAAATATAAGGATTATCTTGTGATTGGATAACATGTTTGGATAGATTATGCCCCTTTGGATAATGCCTCACGACTCAGATAATGTTGGATAAGATAGGATCAATGATAGTGACCCATGTCAAGATGTTTTCCATAAGAAAGTGTGAAACATATACTGAACCTTTGCCAAGATCATGATAAGTTGGATTTGGATGAAAATGGATTGGATGAATGGTTCATGGATTTATTATGGATAAGATGGATGAAATGTTGGATTTATTATGGATAGGTTGAGATGCTTCCACCTAAAATGGCACACATAGATGTTCAATTCTACACAAGCCGCCTATTTTCCAGGTTTTCATCATGATACTTGTCCAAAGCACCACCATTGTTGTTTTCACTGGAGGATGATTTTTATCTTTACTCTTTTCTTGATTGATTTTTTTGATTTTTTAATTTTTATTTTCATTTTTGATGTCACACAAGATGCCTATTTACCAAGTTTTCATCATGGTGACGATTTTTTTGGAAGATTTTATGCTCATGTTGAACCACCTGGTGGTGCTGATGTAGATGTTGTTGGGGCTAATATAAGTGTTGTTTCTTTCATAATGTGCCAATGATATCCCACTTGAAGGAGTTTTTTTACTAAGATACAGGTGCTTGAATGTAACCCTTGATATTTATTATCTTCTTTATTGATACCAGAGTTAACCTTGCCTAGATGTGCACATTGCGATAGGGTTTTCTTAGAGTCCTTATGATAAAGAGTTGTTGCCAATACATGGTCAATGTGAGATTTGGATATCATGGATGGATAAATGCGTTGAGGGGTGAGATTCAGATGGATTGGTCAATAGTTTAGAATTTTTGACTCTCCAAACTTGGGATGATGAGCAATGATGGGTGGATATGGAGATTCGATTGGGACCAACTTCTTGATATACCTTGTAGTTCACTCTTGAATCTTTCTTTTGCATCGTTGGACATTTTTGATGGATGAACATCCCTTTTTGATTTTTCCCCATAGTTTCTTTGACCAATGGAGTTTGATAGGGATGATTTTCTTTCTTTTTCTTTTGTATCCATTTGAATTTTTCTTGTTCATTTTGTTTTACTAATTCTTTTCTTTCAATGATTTCCTCTTTTCTTTGATACGACTTTTTCATTTGTTGTTGGTCCCAATTAGAGAGTGGAAAAAGATGTGGATGATGATTCATGATATGAATGGTTGTAGTGTGGGTAGTGGTTTCATCATAAAGACCCTTTGTGCTCCCTATGTTGGTGTTTGCATTAGATAAAGTTGCCCCTAGTATTATAGAGGTATCACTAATATGTTAAGATTCACTTATTGCTAAAAAACCAAAACCTTGATGTTTAGGATTGTCAATAATCTTCACTGGTTCTAGGATACCCTGTTCCTGTAGGCCTAGTTCTCTGCCTTTATAATCCATTTGTTGAAAATTTGTATTTGCAATAGGATATGAATTATCTTGGAAACAAGTTGCTAATCCTTCTCTACTTTGTTGTGGGTCTTCAAAGGTGATAGCTTCTTCATTGGTAGAATATCTTGCTCTGACAAAGGTAAGTGATCCAAGTTTATAAGTGATAGGATCCTCCATATGTGGGATAACTTCCTGATTGATATCTTTGGCTTGATCATGTGAAATATTAGATTTTAATGTTTCTTCAAGAGGTGTTGATGATTCACAACCCATGTAAAAGTCTTCCTCATTATTCATTTTTGATATGCCTTCATAGGATATTTTTGATTCACAACTTATGTAGAAGTCTTCTTCATGATCCATTTTTGATATGTCTCTGGATTCTGCTATGTCTTGATCATGTCAAGAGTAGGAGACTCTTGTTCATTGGTAATGATGTCAGCAGTATGAGACTCTTGTTTTGGATGAAGATCATCTACATTTCCTTTAGGAGTAAGCATCTCATGGGTAGATGTATGTGTACTTGATATATGGATTTGTTCTTCTTTTGGAAAATATTGGATGTCTTGGAAGATATTTTCCAAATCATTATAGTATTTAGATGATAGGGATTCTTGATCTTGATTTTGTGTTTTGTTATGTACAATATGCTCTAGTTCACATTCTTGACATGGATCAATTTCAACAAATGGATTTTTTGTAAAGGATCCTTGGATTTCCTTGAAATGTGAACATGTGGGTGATAGCTCTTGGATTAGATTTTTTGCATTGGGTATAAGTGTTGGATTAAGAGTCTCTTGATCATCAATATGTATTGCCATGATTTTTTATGATGTCAATATATCTTGTGATGGATCATTGCTAGAATTTGGTGATTGATTTTGATCATGCTTGGGATTAAATTCTTGATGTATTTCCTCTTGCTCATTGGATGATGTAGAGACATTGTCAATGTGATCAGTGGTAGATAGATCTTGATCATTGTTTTCAACATTTGAGGTTGATATATTTTCAATGTTGTCATTGGTAGATGGACCTTAATCATTGTCTTCAACATTTGAGGTAGAGATATTGTTAACATTATCATTAGTGTTTGAACCTTGCATATTTTCTTAAATAGCTATTTCTTTTTTATCAATAAGGTGTTGGATGATATTTTTTAGTGCAACACATTTTTATGCATCATGATATTTTACTCCATGGTATTTACAATAGGCCTTGTCATCGTACCATGGGAATCTGATGATAGGTTCACCACTTCATGATGGTTTTGGAAGTGTGATAAGTTTAGCATTGACTAATGTGTTTAACACCCCCTCGATTGGCTCCCCTAAAGGAGTGTATTTATGTTTAGTAGTGTGGTTGGATTGTGAAGCTTGTTGTGGTGGAGATGATTGTTGTATTTGAGATGGAATTTCTTGTTGGTTTTGATATTAATGATCTTGATGATGTTGTAGTTGATAATTTTGATGTGGATATTGCTGATTTGGGGGTTGATATTGTTGATGGATTTGATTTTGATGTTAGGTGATCTGATTTTGATTTTGTGATAATTGATGTTGTTGATTCACTTTATGTTGTGGAAATAGACTTTGTTGTTGATATGAATCAATGTTTTGATGATATTGGAAGTGTTATTGATGTGGATATTGGGATGTTTGTGGAATGATGTTTGTTTGTTGTTGATATGTAATGTCTTGACATTGAACATGTTGTTGATGATACGTTGTATTTTGATATCATTCAAGTGTGTCAACCATTTTCTCAAGTGAATCTAGGGTAATTTGATGTTGTATATTTTGTCCTTCATGGTGATTTTGAAACCCTTGATAAGAGTGATTTTGATATGGATGAGGATTTTGATTGAAATCTTCCATATGACAAGATGCACTAAAACCTTGATTAGGGGAATCCATAGTTGATATATCATTGATATTTGTGGCATATGATGGCCCCATGGGTTTATAGAGTGGAACTGAATTTGGGTAATAGATTGACATGTTTTGGGGATGTTATGGTTGCGTGTTTGGGATGTTTTAATGCTCAAGACTCTAAATTATGAGTGATGTTTGAGTGGATATTTTTTTGAGATGATGCTAATTTTGGAACTCAAAGTGTAGAAAAGTTGGATCGATATTTTGCTTTGTTTTTCTAGAGGATATGTTGATGATCTACTTGAACTATCCTTGAGGTTGCAAGAAAATGTTAATATCTTAGAAATTGAGAGCAAGGGAATAATCCAAGTTGTGTTTGATTTGAATCCTAAAACTAGGTTGATTGTTCTGATGTGCAAATGGATATGAAAAGATGCATATATGACTTTGTTTGGAGGTCTGATTATGTTTGTTTTCAAAAATATGGATGATTAACCAATTTTGGATCAGTTTTCGATTTGCGCCAAAAAATAGGACAATAGCGGCAATCTTTAGAACAATAACAATTGAAATTTAGGATAACAATGATCAAACTTAGAGCAATAACAGTCTTTGTTTCAAGTTGTGACTGGTAACAAAGAAAAAAATAATGGTAATTTTGACAAAAGTGGCCCTATTTAGGTCAATAGCAGCTGAAACTCAAGGACAACTATGATAGGTTCATCAAAAGTGATTTCTATTATAAATTTTCTGACTGGTGAAACAATGAAGGAAATAGTAGTAGATTTGTCAAAAGCGACAATATTTAGGTCAATAGTGGCTTAAAAATAGGTCAACAATGGCCAAAAATCATGACATAAGTAGTAAAAATGTCAATAATGATCCTGTTTCTAGATTTTCTAGTTTTCTGCGATGGTAGTTGGTTGGATAATTTTCACAAGTTTGAAATGTTTTTTTAATTTGATTTTTTGATGGAAAGTGATGCATACAACAGATAATTTGAGATCCAATAACTTGTAGAATAATCAATCAACACATCATAAGGAGTAAAAGATACGATCTTCTTTGTAGGCTTACCTCCCCCTAAAAGGGTTCTAATCAAATATATAGAGGGAACAATTAGGATATGTCAAGGAAATGTACCATCTTGACACTTCAAAGCAAAAGAGTCCATTCCTTTAATTTCTTTACTGTCTCAACTTATAGATTTGACGTGGTAAGTAACTTCTAGGAATGGTACTATTCCCATGTACTACTTCAAAGAACGTTTCAAAAATTGGATAGGCTTCTAAAACAAGGTATTTAGTACCAACCGTGAACACCGAGATGTATAGATCAAACATAAGCCGCTTAAGACTTTAGCCGTTCCTACCCGACCCATATGTCTTGACGAGGATGAGGCACGGTATGCTATTCCCACCACAGATTGAAGCTACTTTTGTTTATGATTTTGCAACCTTTATATAGCCTGTTGGTAAACATGCTTGTTCTAAGAGTCACTTATATGAGTTCTCCATTGCAGGATGTGTCTCATTAGCAGGCCCTTATCCTAAAAAGAATGGGTGACCATAAAAAAAAATGAAAAACCTCAAAGTGTTTCTCATCACCTAGGATCGTCAAAAGACGTAGGGGGAGAGGATACACACTTGGATCGCCAATCACAGTGAACATGGTATATAATTCATCACAATTTCTTTTTAAGTCCCAAAATCTGAAATGTGTGAAGATATCAATTCAATTTTTAAGTACACTAATTTCAAAGCATTTGAGACTTCAGGAAAAATATAGAAATGTGCAAATCAAAATGAATTTGTTCAATTTTAAGCACCGAAGTTGAGTGTTTCTAATTGCCTTGTCTATCTTAATATGGTCAACAAAATGAAATGCATTTGATTGTCAACAAAATAAAGGTGTTCATGCGTCAACAAAATAAAAGGATTTTGGTCAAAATGAAAACATTCAATTTTTAGAAGCACCAAACTTGAAATGTGAATTTTTCCTTATTTAGTTTTAACAACACCAAATGAAATGTGTGAGTTTCCTTGTTCAATTTTAAGAAGTACCAATTTGAAATGTGAAATTTTCCTTGTTCAATTTTAAGAAGCACATGAAAAGTTGCCTTGTTTAATTCTTAAGCACCAATTTGAAGTGTGAAAAGTTGCCTTGTTCAATTCTTAAACACCAATTGAAATGTGAGAGTTTTCCTTGTTCATTTTTAGAAACACCAATTGAACTATGAAAGTTGGGGGTTCAATTTTAAACACCAATTGAAATGTGTCCTAACTAAGAAAGCTATAAAACTAAAGTGGACTTGGACCATTCGTCGACCTTGCAATCAAACTGTTAGTTGTTCTCATGAAAACACATGCCATATTCCTACAAGGGCTACACCAACAATGTTAGAATCTCCTAAACACAACAAACAGTCACTTGTTAGGGTTAGACCAATCAAAAAATCACAAGAAAAACTTGTAGATTGAAATAGAATGAGAAATAGGACAATAGTGGTTCTATTTTGTATAATAGTGGACTGTTTCTCTAAAACAATAGTGACCAAGTTATGTAATAGCGGTAAAAAAAAGTACAATTGCAAACCTATTTAGGACAATAGCAGCTATGTAAAAGTTTAGATTTGTCAAAAACCTGCAACACAAAAAATACAATAGTGGCCAAAACAAAAACACACAAATTTTACGAAAGTAATAAACAATAGCACACAAAAAAAATACAATAGTGCACAAAATGAAAATAGAAAACAAACTTAGTACAATAATGCACAAAATGAGAATAGCGCACAAACTTAGTACAATAGTGGTAAAAAAGTAACCGCGATAAAAATGTGAAAACAACTGCATGAGAATTTTGGAACTTCCGTATTTCAAACAACAATAACATTCTGGAACCTGTAACTACTCCCAAAAACTTGTAAAATGATTAGTGCTAAGGACCTAGGTCCCACCAGGCGTGCCAAATGTCACAAGGGGGGAATAAAGCAATAGGAAAACAAGCAATGAATTAAACTAACTTAATTCAAACAAGATAAAATTCCAACCATACTCATGAAATGAAGCTCTAAAATAATGAAATAAAAAATGTAATCCTAAAGATAACATACATTGAGTTCAAAACCTTAAAACATATACCATCCCATGTTGGAGTTGTGTTTGTATGTCAAATTTCTCAATTCAATACAAATCCTCCATTGTTGTTGTTGCAAAAGCTTCAATTTGTGTTGATAATGGTGAACTATAATGTGATAATAACTCTCAATGTGCTCAAGAGATAATTGATCAATGCTTCGCTATGAAGATTCTAGATGATTTATGAGAGGGTAGAGGTTTGTTTTATAGATTTCTTGTTTCAAGATGAATGACCAATATTTCATAGTAAAAGATCCTAATCAATGGTTGAGAATCGTTGATAGGAATTAGATTGGAAAGATTGGTGGATTTAGATTTCATAATAAGTGTGATTGGGAAATTAGGTTGAGTGGTTAGTGGGATTGAGGAGATAGATTGAGAGGTTAGTGGGATTGAAGAATAGATGAGTTAGACAACTGTTTAGAGTGAGAAATCAGTGGTTGTGATTTTCTCAATCATAAAAGGGGTGAAGATAACTAATTAATTGAATTAATTAATTAGTATTTTGAGTTGAATGTGCAAGTCATTTTTGACTTTAACAAATAAAGTTGTATTTGTTTGTTGACTATTTTGAATGATTTTGAATAATTAATTTAATTATTCAGGTTTAGAGAGGGGAACACGATTTAATTAAATTATTAAATGATAACAATTTAACTGATTTAGATGAATAGGGTATATTAGCGACATAATTAAATAATTGATGTTTATTTAATTAATCAGGAGGAATAAGAAATAATTAAAGATATAATTAAATAAATAAGATTTATTTATTTAATCAAGAAGATTAATTAAAATGAAGTAATTAAATATTATAAAGTCATTTAATTAATATTGAAAATATGATTTTAGACAATAATTAAATAATTGAACATTATTTAATCATTTAGGAAAAGATGAATATTAGTGTTAAAATGCTAGTTCGCAGGCTAGGACATTTTTAGGTATCTACAGTTAGTACTCACAAAACAATGAACATGAAATATAAAACAATATATTACACATGAACTTGATGATGCATTTCTAATGAAAATATTGATTGATGAAAAGTGATGCTAATTCCACTCTTGATTGCTCTTGATTTATTTTTTAGGATGCTCAATTAGAATTCAAATTGCCTAGGTTGCCTTAGATTTTTAAATGGTGAAAAAGACTTATATTTATGTGCATTTCTTGATTTCACTTTAATTAATTATGAAAGGTCGAAAAATGAATTTAAATTTTTAAATATAAAAATCTCAACAATAACATATTAAAATTGGGCCAAAATAGGTTAGTCAAGGGCGAATACGCCCTAGACCAAAACTGTTTTAAAATTTGAGTTATCATTAAATAAATAATTTAATTTGATTTCCAATCGAATTATTATTTTATGAAAAATGACAATAAAGTAGGAAAATAATTAGCATAATTAGGTCCAAGCACATAAGGGGAAGCCAAATATAGTATGAAATTTTTAGGGTCGACAATTTATGATGCTACATAAGAAATGCAAAAGAAAGGGGGTCCTTAGCCCTTTATGCATTAGTTTTTGGTCATAGATGTGACTAGGGGCTGGCCAAAAAGGTGTTGCACTTGAGCTAGGCCCCCTATGTTGAAGAGTTGAAGGTCCAACAACCAAGGGCTCTGCATAGGTAAACCAAAAAATAATTACAATAATAAAATAAATAAAAATAAAAATAAAAAATGTAAAATCTCAAACCTAAATAGTCCATGTATATACCACAAGACATGGGCTATGCGTAATCCAATATTATACACAAGGGCATATAAACACTAAATATATCCTACAAAACCTTATATATTTCACTGGGAATAATATATACATACCAATATATATATTGATCTATGTATACATGTCACATGAAACAATATTTATATATTAAAATATATACACTAATCTATGTATGCATTCCAATGACTATATGCTACTATGTATACATCAAGCTTCAAAACCTCATGTGTATATGTCAGAGAATGGTCCTAATGTGTGTTTATAGTACATATATTGTATATGTCGGTGGATTTGTGTGTATATACTTTTGAAAACCCTAATCACATGTGTATACACTTGAATTGTGATATATGTGTATACATATGACCTACAACCAAAAAATGAGTATATTCCAAAAAACCTAAGCAAGATGTATATCCATACAACTATACAAATTTTTGTAAGAAATTTTGTATGCTAATTTTTTCCCATATTTCACTGTGAGCAAAATATAGAAAATTATATGTCAAAATTTGTCTCTCAACCTCCCTGGACTTAATTGTGATGATTGTTTCATGATACAAGGATCCTAGAAAAATTTGACTCCTAGGACCACCTCAGAAAGCACACACTTGCAAGATTATACTCCTAGAAACTCACAAGAACACGAATTAGATGTCTAATAAGTGTATTTTTCATGTTAGATTCACCAAAATGAATGAATAAAAATATAATAAATGATCAAGTATTAAAATCAAACAATCAAGACACTCAAACTCTACAATATTTTGGAATATGAGTGCTCAATTCATCAACATAATAATTTCCATTATCTGAAATAACAAATTAACAAAATATGGATGTATGAATGAATGCTTGTGAAGTAATGAATAATATGTTTGATTTATATACTTAAAGGAGAATCAAATGAATGACAAAGATTTAATCTTGGATCTCAAGTCTAATCCATGATTAGGGGAGTTGATGAGGAAAGGTGGCAAGCATGAGAATCTTACACAATATTTTAATTTTTAATTAAATAATTATTATTTCTCAACTCAAATTGACAAAGGGGATAATGAATTTGATTGATGGGTTAATTGTTTGCATTAAGAAGTTAACTAAGTCCATGAGAGAATTAGGGGGAGATGACTATTTGCATTGATTAGTTAATTAATTATATGGGTGAGTGAAGTGGATTATATTAGTGAGTTGGACTAGGAGTATGTTTGAGTGAATTGGATGGACTAGGTAATCAACTAGATGAAATAGATTTTAATGATTTTTATAATTAATTAAATAAAATTTTATAAGTGCATATGAGGTAGAAATTAAATAAATATATATATATGTATATATTAATAGATAATATATGGATAAAATAAATAATTAGTTAGATAAATATGGATAAATATTTATTAAATTCATGAATAATGCTAGCCTAATTTAATTAAATATATAGAAATTATTTAATTAAATGACTAGGTGTTAGGGGTCCTAAGTGATGAATGGGTGATCTTCAGTGATAACATAAACTATTGAATTATGGGCGGCATGATGATGGTGAAGATGACTTTATTTTTTGTGTCTACATAGGATAAATTTATTTCATTTAATTTTTGTCATAAATAGAAGTTCTACTACTTTTATTTCTTTATCTTATGTAGCTAGAAGGAAAATCTCGAGATTGAAGTGAGACTTTTGGTGAGCGGAATTATAAAATATGCATGGATGATAGTGGATCATGCATATATTTGTGCATCACACAAGTATCCTTGCTAGTGAGCTCCAACATCCAACTACAAGTTTTTCATTTTTTGTTATTTACATTTTTGTTTAATTATGTACCTTAGATTCTAGTAATTAGCATTTTCTTTCCTAGCTCTATTAATATAACAAAAAAAATTAAAGATATCAATATTTCATTAAAAACCTAAAGTAATTATTTTAAACTTCATTACAAACTTAAAGTAATTATTTTAAACTGAGACAAACCTTTTATTTCAATGTTTTGGACTACTCTAGATAATAGTTTCCTTGACTACAAATTTGAATTTCAATTATACCTATCACCCAATAAGAAAATACATTTAAATATAGGAAATTCTCCACATGCATGTTATAGATCCACCACTATATTTAATTGTATTTTCTTACAATAATTCCTATCACACTACAAGATAAATGATTCCATTTGAAGCTTTATATGAGATATAAAGTACAAAACACTAATTGGATGAGATGGTTGGAGAACCATGTTGTAACTTGGCTTTTGAAGTTTTATAGGAATATGATGGGTAGATTAAAATAATGAAACAAAGGTTGATAAAGGACATTGATAAGAAGAAAAATTGTGCCATCCTTAAAAGGACACCACAAACTCTTTAGGTTTAAGATAAGGTATTTCTACATGTTACACTAAAAAAAATCAATATAGTTTTGAAAGGCATAAAATTAGCTCTAAGATATGTGAGAATCTTTAAAATATTGGAAGTGATTAACCTTCTTTTTTTTTTTTTTTTGTTTCCTTTCTATTCCAACTTCCCTTTCTCAAATTAATATATTTTCACACTACCTTGCAAAGAAAGTATTTAGTATAACTTTCATTTGGAAGTGCAAGAGAAAATCAACCTTTAGGTAGTCCAAGTTTTGGATAGTTGCAAACTATATTTTTTTAACAAGGATATTGTATAGGTTTTGGTCTAATGGTGCTAAATGACAAATAAAAGTACCACTTGGGAAAATGAACTCTTTATGAGGCAACACTTCCCACATGTAATAAAATAAGAAACTCTGTGTTAAATTTTATTACATGTCATATCAATTAGTTGTATGTTTTATTGCAATGTGTTTATACATACACACACATGTGTGTATACACATACATGCATATTGTTGGAACACATTTGTCATTGCATCAAAAGATCGACCTGTTAACACCCAATACAAATATCAGAGATAAAAAATCCACGAGAGGCAGTTAGTCCATGTCTCGAATATGAAGGGAGACATTGGTGATTAGTCCAACAATCCCCACTTAGTGTCACTCGAGGGGATTTGAACCCATGACTTGGTTCTGTACCATTTTTTGGAACACATTTGTTGTTACACCAAAAGATCAACTTGCTAATGCCTGATACAAACACCAAAGATAAAAAAAATCCATAGGAGATGGTTAGTCCATGTCCCGAATTTGAAGAGAGACATTGATGATTAGTCCACCACATACATAATACATACATATAAACATGTTCCTTACATATATGATCATACATGTAAAGATACACATGACTGATCTTATGAATTAACCTAATATCTAAATGTAAATCATAAGATAAGCATATACCTTGCTAATCTTGTGTGGGCCATAAGCATCTATAGCTACCTAGGTGCTAAACTTAGAATCCCCCTAAAATTCCAAGTTAGTTAAAAACTAACCTAAACCCTAAACCCATGTGGCCTAGCTTACATCTATTGTATGTCCTTGGAAATAGAAGTTAATGAGCCACCACACCTTTACATGGCCTTGGTACCATCTACTAAGGGAATTTACTAGAACACTTAATGATAATATTTCTTGGCACTTTGGTGGTTTTCACATGTCAAGGATATTAGGTTTCTTCTTGTGGTTTTCATGTTTCTTTTGTTATTATTTTGGTGAGTGAAGCTCTTGGCATGGCCAACCCATGTAGAGATTTATGCTTATCACCACCCTTCCTCATTATGACTAAATGGTGGTGGTTTTTTTAACATTCTCTACATTTCATGCTAAGTGTGATATATTTATATTCTAGTTAGTGTATCACTTTGGTCGCTTAAGTGTGAGCTTAGAGATTTGATAGGAATTATGAGATTTTATAGGCTTACAAAGAAATCATCATTTTGGTATGTTCATAGAAATATTAAATTATTATTTTGGGTCTTTTTCTTCTCAGGCTTAACTTAGTAAGTTTTCTTCCATGAGTAATTGACTTCATGCACACATTCTTGATGAAGCTTATGATATTAAGATTCATGTTTGTGGATATAAACAAGGAATGGAATTAGTAGCTTCTTGTTTAATCTTCCTATTTTTGTTGAAGGATAAGGATAAGAAATGAGTTTATGATGAACTTGTGTGGCTTGAGTTGTTATTCTTGATAAGTGATTTGTAACCATTAAAGTGTGTTATGAGCATGTAGTGCAAAAATTACACTATAATACAAATTAGAACTTACAAGATTGTACAATTTGAAAGCATCAAGAAACAATGAAAGTTTAGCCAATGGGATTCATTTTGGTCAAATATTTTGAATATGTATATTATTTACTTTAATACAATAGAAGATTGACTTAAAAGGTGGATGAAGTCTCATAAGGCACTGTTATTCATCTTCCAAGAAAGCATAATAAACTTATGAGATAGGTGCACATTTTATGCTAAGAGACTTTAGAAAGATAAGTGCTAGAAGTAGCCAAAAATGTCCTTTCCATCCAATTTTATTAAGGGAGTTTACATTCAAGTTGGTGTGATGAAGACAATTTAGTTTCAAACAATCAACTAAAGTTTCTCTTAAATATATAATTTAGAATGATTTTGTGTTCATAAATAGAGAAGTTACACAGTTATATGAAAGCAATTTGAAGAATTTACTACCGAAGTAGAAACTCTATCTAATTAGATCTAGATCACACATGTAGACACCTAAAATTGACACATCATCAATTACCTAATAAGTTGACCATTTCTTCTATAAATAATCCCTATTTATAAAATTAATTATCTAATTTTCATCCCCTTAATCAAATAATATTTTATTATTTAATTAGTAAAGTCACTCTACATCCACTATTCATCACTATTCACCTACACCCCATTGTTAGCCTAAATCATTTAATTATTTTTTTCTAAATGTCCACCATAAATAAGCAAATATGAATATTTATTTATGTCATCCCTCCATCTTCATAAAAAAAAATTAAATAAATGTCTTATTTATTCAATTGTTTATTTTCTGTCAATTTCTATTAAATGAGCTAAAATCAATTAACCCCTTAATCCCTCACTTGCACAACCAAATCCTTGATTTGTTCCCTCCAATCTCCGACATCTTCAAGGATGGGTTCTTTGTACACAAGAGTACGAGCCTTACATAAGAGTGCACCTTGTAAATGTGACATGGGCTTTTGTACAAATCACATGGATCAAAGTACTTGCCCATCCCTCAATGATACTCCCAAGTATCTTTTCCGTCTTGACCATCCACCTTTTTCAAAGGGATTCTCCACCATAGATTCCATTCAATCTTAACCCCCTCTCTATCAAGGCTTTAGGAAAATTCATCGCCAAAAATTCACCGAAGGAAAATTCACCGTCAGCAATTCACCGCTTTGGAAAATTCATCAATAGAAAATTCACCGCTAAGTAAAATTCACTGCTAGCAATTCACCAATATTTTTTAATATATATTTCAAAAACTTGGTGAATTGTTGGCAGTGAATTTTACTTGGCGGTAAATTTTCTGTCCATGAATTTTCCATGGCGGTGAATTGCTAGTGGTGAATTTTCCTTCGATGAATTGCTAGCAATGAATTTGCTGGATGCCCTCTATCAACCAACCATATGTGAAATGACACTTTTTCTCCTCTCATCCTTCCAAAGATCTCAATTAATTTGAACCCTTGATCTTTCTGTTTAATCTTAGCCATCTAATTCCATAATCCAAATTAAATAAGTTGAAACTACCCCAAGCCATTATCATCATTACTTGAAATGCGACCTTATATTATAGTGAAGGCATCCACATACCATCAAATTGAGCAGAACCACCTTATCATGATGCAATGGGGTTTCGTTTGATAAGAATTTGTATTTATTTTCATCATATTTTAGGTAAAAATTCCATATGCAAATATGGGCATCTTAGGCCCTTTGTGCACGTGTTCTAAGGGAGGCCACTTCCCACGGCAACGACTATCCAGCCCCAAGAATGCACCCAACATGGATGCATGGGCATGGATGTTGCCTCCTTCGTTTCTCTCGCCCTTGTATTTTACCTGCAATTTCTGCCTTCCATAATTCTGCCATCCGTATTTAGTGGTGACTGCACAGTACGCCTATTTTTATTAGTGGACGACCATACTTTCCCCCATTTACTGCCTTATGTTTTTTTTTTTATCTTCTTTAAATTTCATTTTTAACTTGTAATGTTTTTATAAATTTTATTTTTAACATGTAATCTTTTTATATTTAATTTGATTGATTAATCATTGAAGATTTAGTTAATATTAAAAGAAAATTATAATAGTTTTTTTTTAAATAATTTAAAAAAAAATAATTTTAGATTTTATTATGTATATAAGAAATAAAAAAATATAGATTATACAAATATCTTAATCATTTTATTTATTTTATTTAAAGAGTATTTTTATATATTTAAAAGTTATTTTATATTTCTTTAAAGAACTATTTTTATTTATTTAATTTTATTTACAAGTTAAAGATGAAATTTAAAGAAGATAAAAAAAACATAAGGCAGTAAATGGGAGAAAGTATGACGTCCACTAATAAAAATAGGCGTAGTGTGTAGTCACCACTAAATACGGAAGGAATACATATGACAGAATTATAGAAGGCAAAAATTGTAGGTAAAATACAAGGGCGAAAGAAACGAAGGAGGCAGCATCTACCACTTCCCACGACCTTAAGCATTGGTGGAGCTTCATAGGTCACAGAAAGAAACCATGGGTTTATATGTTGATCAAGGCTTTACTAATATCAAAACACAAGTAAAATTTCCATGCATCTATCGGTCAGCTGATCACTGTAGAAGTCAAAGAAAGACAACTGCCTTGGAAAGAACAAAAGGCCTGCATCGTACAATGAAGGGTACATAGTTTTGTCTGTTCATTATTTTTGTTATCATTTCAATACTTCTTTTGTCTTTATTTTGTTTATGAATGACAAAATACTTTTTACATATTATAGTCGTGCTCTTTTAAGGTTGTTGATTATTATTAGTACTTGTCTTAGGCATAGTACTATTGTAATGAGTTTGGCTTTTTTTAGTTAACTAGTTATTAATAATTTAGTTTTCAATCAATCAAAAATAATATTTAAACAAAAATTAAAATAAAATTCAATTTTGTAAAATCAACTTGTAAAATATTTAACTTTATAAATTATAAAAATTATTTTTTGTGCATATGATTGGTTAAAAAAAATTTGTGTGTTATTGGCGGATAAAACAAATTAAATTTTTAATGAATATTTTTTAGTTTTTTCTTTATAAAATCATTTCATTAAATCTTTCTAAAATAAATAAATGTTATTTATTTTTTTAAGAATGATTTTTTTTTATGTATGTAATTGTTATTTTTTTATTAAAGAAAATCTTACAAAAATCAATTAACAATTTTATAGAGATTATGATTCACACTATTAAAATAAAAAAAATAAAAAAATTGTATTATTCTTTCCATTAAACTAATATCTTTATCTATGTTTTTAATATTTTATGGTATAATTTGATTATATATGTGCTCCTTCTTTTGTCATTAATAATATTTTTTCATCTTTATTTTTTTTTATTAATTTATATATATATATTAATATAAATTAATATAAAAATATACAGATGAAAATATATATATATATATATTTTCTTAAAAAAATTATAACCTATAATATATAGGTATAGAAGATAATATATAATCTAATGTAGGTTATATATATATATATACACTATTTCTATTTATATATCTTATATCATTATAGGTAATAATTTGTAGGTAAATAAGTTAGCCTATATTATGTAGGTAATATATTAATTTATATTATATAATAGATTATATTAATTATACTATATGTAATATTAATTTATATTATATATTTATATACAATATGATATAGATTATTTTATTTTGTAGGTTCTCCTTTCATATATATAAAAAATTATATATATTAATAAACTATCTTAATTGACTACTATGTTAATTATAATATTAATATTATTATATTATTACTATTAATATAATTAATATAATAGTAAATCACTATATTAATAATTATAACAATATTTTAAAATATATTAATATTACAATATTACCTATTTACTTAGTTTATAAATTATTAATATTAAATTAGAATCTAATATATTTATTATATTAATAGTATATTTAACTTCAACTATAATATGAAGATTTCACTATCAAATTCAAAATCAATCTAAGAATTATTTTTAATAATAAATCATTTGATTATTTAATGTTCAGTAAATATGTATTCTAAAGAACAAACTCAACTTCAACTTTATTAGTCATAGTTGTAATGTCCATAATTTACACTAGGGCAAAAGAAAAACACGACTAACTTTTTTTTTGAACAATAATATAATATACTAACATTTAACAACCATACATGTGCATGGTACATGAAATGTGCATTTGGGTGACGTTGCTTGTGCAACATTGTCATCAACGCGTCACTCGAGAGTGGAGAAAATGGAATGAGAACGATTTTGGGTTGTCTCCAAACATGGGGTATACTAGACCCTTAACTACCAATCAAAAGATTGACACTCACTTTTGCATGAAATTTAATGTCCTTGGTAGACCATGTTGATAAGGGTTCTCATGTTGGGAATACATATAAATATCATTAATTTGATTCACTGTTATTCCTAAGGATAAATTGATAGAACATCATTTAACTTGTAAACCCTACCCTCCTACATTAAACATTTTGTCATTGATAGAACATCATTTAACTTGTAAACCCTACCCTCCTACATTAAACATTTTGTCTTGAAATTCTGTTACGAGAATATATCTGCTATTTATAATTTAAATTAATAATTATTAACTTCCTTATCTATTTATTTTTGCTCATTATTAATCTACTTGTCCTTGCTATATATATATAAATAAAATAAATAATTTTAAAATTAAAAGATTCATAATTTAAATATTCAAATAATAAATATGTCAAAATCTCTATGTTTCTACATATTATTGTTTATTTTATTTTTCTAAAGAAAAAGATAAAAGGGAAGTAAATAAAGAGAATCTATTCCTTTTAAAGAATTTCTAGTAATACGTGGCCCTTATCCTTACATATATCTCTATTTAAAATTAAGAAAACCTTTTTCCTAAGAGTATGGGAATATATATTCCTCTCTCTTTTATATGAGTGTTACATTATAGATTTTACTTTGATAATTTTTAAATGCTAGTGCCTTCTCTCGTGGTGGTAGGAAAGGAGCCTTAGATGAGAAGCTTTTTTTATGTAATTGTTACGTACATAATAGAGGGCTCGCAAATGAAAAGAATCTTTATTTGCAGTTTCCCTTCTTTTTAAGATTACTTGAATGTTTCCTATGTTCTACTTACAAGGATGTCTTTATTTGAATCCTTCCCTAGTATGATGAGGTAATAAGTAAAAAGAAACAGCGCAAACATTACATGATCCTTGATGTTACCGAACTGTCAAATACTCAAAATTTAAGTGTGAGAAGTTTGAAATGGCGAAGAAAGACATTGTTTCATTTGCATCGACGAAGGGATCTCGCACCGCATTGGACACACTGTTCAAGGTAATGTGTAGGAAGCTAAGCAACTACTCGAAAAAGGTGGCAGCTTGAAACTAGCAATACTCTCCTCAATTAAATATATCAGTGTTCCCATTAATAGAAATGCTAGACTAAAATTATATGCCGTATACTTTACTCGCTGCTATTACTAACACTGGCCCCCATTTTCTCCGAAATTAAAGAGGCAAGATGAGACGAGTAGGAAACTTTGTGCAGAGGGTGTGGTGAGAGTATCTCTTAAACAAACCCAATTGAAGGATAGAGCCTGAAGCACACCAAAGTCACGGGGTGTCTCTTAGCAGACCTGACACATAACCTACCTCCACCAGTTTGTTTCCTTGTTGGACGTAGATTGCTCCAAGGCCGTCCATATACGCAACATGGGGGAAAGGTGACAAATACATCCCTCAATCCTCTCTAAGTGAAATAAATGCACCAAGGTTTAAATTATGAGAATTTCGTACTACGTTGTGCAGTATAGCATCTGAGTAGCGACTAAGCATTGATTTGTAAGAAGTCAGGGTACTGTTCCTGCATTCGATCTACTGATGCCAAAATATATATATTTTGCATTTACGAAGAGACTTGCGATGCCCATAACCTGCTCCATTCTTTTTCTAAGGTGTCAGTGACTATAGGCAGTCAATCGTTCCCTAGTTATTTCCAGCGAGTATAGCATATCAACAACACTATATGTTATCTAAACGAGGCAGTCAAATGGCATCACGTGACTTGAATACTATAAATGGAGTGTGCAAAGATGGACATTACACTAGTATCATGAGATCTGTTTGGTTTCCAAAAGCCATCTAACTATTAGGGAACAACCACAAAACTTTTCATTATGCATCTGAGATTAACTATAGTAATAGTCTAGTGTGCCAGGTGATCAGATGTCGGAAGTCTATAAAATTTGCACTTAACTAAATAATTTAACAGATGTCCCAAATTATATAATCTGATGCAACTTCTTCTACTCCAGTGTTATCCCTCTCCGGAAAAACTTTAATTGTTGAATGACTAATAGCTTAGCAGTAGCCCAAATGGAACAAGGCTGAGAAGAGAGGCGCTAGTAGCTATACAACTTGGCGTGAAGATGCAACATTGAAGGAAAGAGATGGTAGAGCATAGAAATATTAAATGCACTTCTCCTACCAAACCCTCTACTCGTGGCACTTATTAACTCTGCTTCTCTGATCTCTCTTGTTACGGTTATCTTATTTCTCTTTTTGCTCGTTCAGCATCACACAGGTCAGGGATTAACTGTATGAATTTACTTACCTATAGCTACTCTGGATTATTCTCAACTCTCTTCTCTTTCCTTTGTTCTCCTTTGATTGAGTGTTACTGCTCTATCGTTGTATTAGATAGTGTGCATGGTCGAACTAGGCATATAAAGATAAGCCTCAGTGTTATATTTGTTTATTACCGAAAGCTTCTAGCTTTACTTATCTTCCAGTGGTTATTAAATTTCCTTAGGTAATGACACAACCCAGTTTTCAGTATTAGCTAAAGAAGTTTACCGACGAATTTCCTAGATTATAAACGAAGGTATGACACCGTCGGTGTGGTTGTGTAAATAATATACTTCCCATTCCAAAAGAATTTGTAATCTATAGGATGTAGTTCTAAATGGTACACAACAAGTTTTAAACCATGAAAGAAGATGTGTGCGCAACAGGAATATGGTATTCCAAACAAAGTCTAGACTTTAAACTTAAGATTGAGTTAATATCGCCTAGACTATTTGTAGGGTGTTCTGGGAAGGTTGATCATCACCCTGCTTTTTTTAACTAGTGTTATCTATTCCATTAGAGCCCTCTACTATATAACATTTTATTTCTAAGGATTCATTGAATAATTTTAAATAAATAAGTAAATGAGTACGAGTCATGTAAAACTTATTTTATTCAGATTTTATATTCTCTGTATAGGTCTGCACTATTTATTTACCCCTTAAATTTATTTGCATTGTAATGATTATGTATAATTGTATAAACAAAGGAAGTAACACTACAGTTCATGAACACGAAATTTTCAAGAGTGCATTTAGCTTTCAACAAGGTTTGTGTCATGCCTTCATAAATAGCTGAATAAAATGTAAGAACTTTATTTTCAATATTTTACGCATACCACTGCATGCAGTTAACTAAGTCACTTGTAGCTTTCTTTCTTAGCAATGCACATTTCATTTTTTTATTTTTTTTATACTAGACTAATATCAAAACAAAGTATTTTGTTAAGCTTTCCATGACATATACATATTATGTCCATCAAGAAACCATGTAAATATACTTTTTATCCATACAAATATAAACTATTTTGAAGATTTATACCTTATACATTTGTATACTCTAAATGGCATTACATCAATAGTGTTTACATAAACTTTATTCACATATTTAGCAATACTTATAAAACCCCAATTATACAATAATACACATCCTTATAATTCAATATCATTTACAACATGCTCTCAAGTATTCCGCAAGAATATTTTGACAATGGCTTGACAACTTCCATCTCTACATAGGTCAGCAATGATCACCCAAGGTTTAAGGCTGCAAGTTTATACCATCTCCTACACCTTGCACAAGTATACACAAAACATTTTCTCCATAGCCAAGGTAGTGCTCACCTCCCAACCTTTGGTTGGAAAACCAACCACCCCCGAGCTAGGAGGCAACCGAGGGAACCGGGTACAAACAAAACCAAGCATAACAATATTTACACACACACATGATACAACAAGAATATTTTCACACCCACCAAAGGGATTATCACATAACTTTAGGATTCCTTCAAGAATCCAAAGAGGGGATGAGGGTGGACTACGCACTCCATATGGGAACTTATAATAATAGAAAACAATAGCAAGCCAATATCATACTTCCTTCATTTCATGTGCAAACCTTCTTTAATATCTTCTCTTTCTCCAAAACCCATACCACCAAAACCATTTCTACCATTTCACAATTACATATGGGTACTCATACCCTTTTAAACCTCTCCTCTTAAGGAGGAATTAAACTTCCCCATGGAGGTTCCTACTCCATACCATCCCCAACGAGGGATGCTCTTCCCAAATTTTGGGTGAGCCTATCCCTATACAACCCTTTACCCATCACATAAACCACATTCAACAACACAAGAAAACAAGCACCAAAATCATTTAGAAATAAGCATACAAGCAAACACAAGAGATCAAATACTAATAACATTTTTACATACACATGTAATCTTGCAAATAGAAACATAGAGAAACAGAAAGAGTGGAGAATCTACCTCAAAATCAAGCTTAGGGAAGGATGGGTTGAGAATCCACACAACTCCTCTTCTTCCAAGATTTTTCTTCAAACTCCTCACTCCCCCCAAAATTCAACCAAAATCAAGAATGCAAAAGAATCCCCCTAACCCTTGTTTTGAGTTTGCTTTATAGAAACTCAAGTTTTAAACTTTGAATAGGGAGCTGACATTTTTCAACCTTCCATTCATCCTCCTAGGCACACTCACCCATGTGTTCTCACACATGTGTGAGGACTTGGGATACTTCCAAGACAACATGGAGAAGTGGGATTGGAAAGGGACTAGTCCCCATCCCACCTCCCAAACCTTATTTTCGTTAAACCTCTTTAAGGCCTCAAAAAGAGTGCCCTATGTTGAGACTGACCCATGATTTTGAGCTAAAAAGGTACCTAACCCATAGGTACCTGCCCTAGGGACCTTAAACCCATAAAAACACTTAAAAAATATCACTTTTCAATCCCCAAAAGGTGCCTAAAAGTTCAAATCCGAGTTTTTCCACTTGGATAGACAACTCACCTCCTGGATGGATTGACGTGGCAATAAAAACCAAATTTAAAACATTCACAAATAACATCAATAATTACATGATGGAACTATAGTCCCTTCATATGACTTTAGCTCGGTTTCACTGGTTAATTTACATAGGGTTCCCAAGAGTTGCCTCCAATTTCCATTGGCCATGGAAAATGTACCTGCACACTCAATACACACATTAATCCATCCAAGTAAATCATATTCATATAATAATCAAATCATTTGAATCGCAATTGCATTCACACAAGTTTCATAATTTGTATAGCATGAAGATCCTATAACATAATTGAAAAATCATTAGCCACCCATCTTATCTCATTTTCATTAACATTAATTTTCCTACTCATCTAATTGCAACATGATTGGTTCACACCACTTGTTTCATTCCTTCATCATTAAGTTTTTAGATTCAAATTGAACAAACTCAATAACCAACATAAAATTAGATCAATCGTCATAGTTAGCTAGCATTTCGCATAATCAAAATCAAATAATCACATTAAATTAAAAGTTCAAATATCCTATCATCAATTATATCAATAGGGATAGACAATAACCAAACTAAAAATAATCCAAGGACTAGATGTAGCATAGTTATAATCAAACCATCACATGAACACAAATGTCTAAATCTCCTATCATCAATAGTATCATCGGGCATAATCAATAATTAAACTTAAAATAGTTCACTTACTGGATGTAGCATAGAGGTGGGCCTCACAATAGTTATGTCTAGTACAAATAATTCATAAACTACTTCCTTCTCTCAATGAATGGGTTCATTATATAATATTCAAATGTATTCAACTTTAATTTTTTTGAAAAAAAATAACACCAAACAATAAGCATTTATTCCAATTTATTTTATTTTCAAATATTTAACATCAAACAAGATATTTACATTACATAACCAAAATATATAAAAAAACCAATGCTATTAATCAAACAAAACACAAAATACAAAAGTTAAAACTAATATACAACAATTAAAAAAAAATCGTTTAATTTTATTCACATTAATTAAACTTACATTTATTTTTATTCCAACTCTACAAATCTCTAATTAGAATACTACAAAGGCAAGTACTCGCCACTACGTGACACTTGTTAAATTTTGTGTTGGGAGTCTCTATTCAAGTGGATAAATCTTTTTTCTAGCACATCATTTTTGGTTTTTTTTTCACTTTTTAATTCAAATTAAAAGTAGGTTCTATTAAAATGGAGGAGTTGGTAATTTAATCTTATAGGTCATTTGATATTTTTGGTTTCATTATCTACAAAACTCTCTATTGTTAATATGTCAATATAGTGTCAATATTAAGCAAATATGATACATCAATCGACGTGGTTGCAATATATAAGTACAACAAAACAATAATTCTTGGTTACAGAGACAACCAATCATGAACAAACTAAATCATCAAATGATTGTCAAGTTAACCAAATCTTGAGTTCAACCACTTTGATCTATGTATGATATTTTATGGCAAGTTAAGCCTCATACAACTTGCAAGCATTAAAAATCATTTTCATACAAGATGCTTGGATTTCTTGCTTGCCTTGCAAATATCTAGGGTTTATAATCATATGAGGGAGTCGTTTGGGAAAGCATGGTATATGAAAAGGTAACCTAGTTGTTTGGAAGTGCCAGATGTGTTCATTTCTATGTAGAAGCATAGTAGATGATCACCATGAACCTATGATGTGTATAGAATTGTGATCTTTGTGATGCCTAGGTAGGGGCTAGGTTGGTTTTGGTTAGTCCATAGATGGGGTCCTATCCTATGATGCATTTCAACTTCTACTTGGATTTCATCTTTAATATCTTCGTATGCGAGTTGTAAGAGGTATAATGGTTAGATTGTGGTGATGAATATTAAGCTACATTATAAATGTATTATTACCACGAGTTGTGTATGACTATGTCCCATCTCTTCTTAGTGACATGACTATACATAGAAATATACAAATGGTGGGATCTCTAGGATTAATTCATCCATTATGTATACTAGAAATTATAAAGATATCATTTGATTCCCTACTAGACTAGTACTATTATGAAATTATATAATCAGTTGACATTATATGCATTACCAAAGTCAATACTAATATTTATTTAATTTATATACAAATAGATTCCATTCTAATGATTTATGATTCCTAAGTAATGGTGCATATGAACACACCAAAATGTACCAATAGAATTAAGTAATCAGTTGGACATATTTGTTCTTTGTTACACATGCTTACAACAATATCAATGGATTCTTAAAAGAAGTATTGCATTGAGACTACATTGTAAGTTATCTTTTCTATTAAAATAATGAACATTAATTGATATAGTTTACCATATTTATCATTCATGTTGTTGGTGTTTTTCCAATACACCTAAGGAATCTCTAAAGAGTAGCCACCTCCTATACTCAAGACCCTTAAAATGAATGGCCAACTAACAAGATTCAGTCAAAGACTAAAATCTTCTACACTTTAGGCTCTGTGAGACCTAGGAGAGTGTTCCTAACAACATTTCACTTGACTATCTCAATGAATGACACATCAAGTCACATATAGGTTCCTATGAGGGGTAAATAACATAATTCACTTAAAGGTTGGCTAATCTTTAAGCAAATAACTATCAATTTACCAGGGACAAGGAAGTACATCACACCTATGTCTCATGATAGGTAAATTTTAAGAGATTTGTGTTCTAACCCTGAATCCACAATCTGGTATATTATTATTATCATTCAAATGAAAAATACTATGACAAATGGACTAGTGTCTTCATCCATTGGGCAATAGAGTCACACATCTTACAATCAATGATATAGAAATTCTTTAAATCTGATAATTCTGGACTATTTTCATAAGGCTTTGCATTATGAAAACTCACTGTACGTAAAGCATCACTTCTAACCTAATCCTTATAAATTCTCAAAAATTCATGGCCTTACTTAAGCATTTAATTGATTCCCTAAACCAAAGCAAAAATAAGAGCATGCATTCAAACAAAGTATATGAAGATGAATAGAATATGCTTGATATTTCATTCAAAATTTGCAAGATGATTTACAAAGGAGAGTATATGCCTTATGCATGAAATTTGTTTCGATATTAGTAATTTCTATAAGACTATTTAAGATTTACATACGCATAACTCGAAAGCCAAAAAAAATCTACTATTCTATTTGCTAGTATTCCTTCTAATTTATACCCTTTGCGTATACTGGACCTAAAGATTTAGAAGACTAGAACCCTTTACACTGAGCCATGAAATCCCTTTTATAACATAAGGGAGCAACAAAGTATCCGACTCAAAATGTAATTACATTTAGTGTTAATTTCAAAGTTCATTTCATCGAGGTTTATTTCCTACACTGTTATATCCTTAATCATTCCTATATCATGAGAAAAGCAAAAGGAAAAAAGGAGCGCCAACCATTTGTCGAAGCCGCCACACAAGCCTTCCAAAAGGCATCACCAAAATTGGCACATTTGCAACACCAGAGTAACCACCATCGCAATCATAGGCATGAACCCACGAATTAGTCACTAACAAAATGAACCAACAGAACTTTCCACCTAGAAACCACATCACCACAATACCCAAAACCCAACACCATGAGAAAAGGACACAGGTGCTACCCAACATTGTCAGCCATCGAGTAACCACCCTCACTAGGTCTTATGACAGAGAGTAGAGTTTCCATAACAATCTCATCCTCTGAATCACTATAAGGCACCAAAGAAGTAGGGCATTGACTAGGGCCAGGGCCAACTCCTCCATATTCACTTGAAGAGCTATTAGAAACCAGAATAGGAGCAATGGGTTTCTCCGAACAAACCCCAAGACCCGAACCAAACCTCGTTAATTCTTTCGTAAATAGAGGTCCCTTCTCTTTTTTCTCAACCGTTTTTTGTGACACAATTCTGCTTCTCAAGGAATAGGTGCTCCTAACAACCACCTTCTCATGTTTCTTGCATGCACTTCTCTTCTTCTTTGGAAAAATTGGTACCTCTGCTGGGAGAGGTTTATCCTTAGGCACATATCCAACTAGTTCTTTCATACTCAGCCTTCGGGACCTCTAAACCGATGCAACAGGAGTACTAGGCTCACTCATCTTCTTGGGATACAACAAAAACCAATGCCGATGATGAAGAAGAATAGAAACCACAATTCCCAAAAAATTTCCACGTATACGTAGCGAAAACACCCCAAATCCCAAATTGCAGAGAAAAGCCAAACTGCAATTAGCAATGCAGCAAGTATACACACTTACATACCAAAAGACGCCATACCACCACCTTGGAAATGCTTGCGCTAACAACTCCTACAATTATCTCTCCAACTATCACAACAATTAATTATGTGCTATGGCCAATGCACGAATGATTTAATCAAGCCACAAAAAATCCTCATTAAATAGAGGAATGTAAAGCCAACTGCAATTAATATCCATCTCGGCTCACTCGTGTGAGCAGAAAGCTCAAATACTGCATGTCATATCTTCACCGTTGATCGTCAGAGATTTAAAACTCAATCAACAAGGCACATTAAGAGTCACCAGTTGCTTTATGGATTGTACTGGGAAACAATGAGGAGATGCTTTAAAGCAGCCACGTGTACGTCCACATCCTTACCCAATCATCCTTTCCTTGTCAACCGTCGATCATGTTGAGCATGAGAAAATCCTAACCACATTCCAGAGGCATTGCCCATTGCGAGTTTACAACCCATTTTGAAATCTCATCAAGCGATGGCTCAAAGGCCCGCGATGAGCTACTAACCGTTGATCTGACCACTAGAAGAATTTAACCAAAGATCGTTGTTTTTCATCATCCATCACAAGTTCCTCCTCTGCCAAGCTGCCTTAACTGGCGATAGATCATACCCGCGCGATGGGGGAAGCTCCACCCATCAGTGGTCACAGGTTCTCCTTTGAAAGGAAAGAGACAACCGGTGACAATGCAAGTGACAATGATGGTTAAAAGTTCAACCGCATCATTGGTCACGTGTTACCCTCAAAAAATGAGGGCACAACACGTGATAGGCGATGAAAGCCTACGGATGTTGAAAACCATGCATCGCTCATCGCAGGTAACCTTCTCAAAGTAATAACAAAACATGTGATGGGCAATGAACCAAGGACAGATGGGAAAATATTACAGATCGCTCATCATATGTTTCTTTGAGGTAAGTGAAGCACAACCTGCAATGGGCGATGAATCAGTAGTGATGGACGTAGACGGTGCTATAGAGAAAGTGCATCGCTCATCGCGTGTTTTGTACAACATTTTGAAATAGAACCTGTGATGGGCGATAGACCGTGAGTGACATTTTAAAAAGGTGTGAAAACACATGTGCAAATAAGTTGTTCATAAAGAAGGGGCCTTCCTAGGTGCAGTAGGTGACTTGAAAGATAGGGTTGGTAAAGAACAATAGTAGGGGTCATAAAATGCCACCTAATTTAAATGGTGACCCGACGCAACCGATCAACAAGCAAACATAAGCCAATGAATGGATTGAGGGCATAAAAGAGCTAAGAGATAAAACCCTAAACCCTAGTGATATTGAGGAATAAAATTTCACAGGCTTGGACATAGCACTAATGAAACGATGAAAATTAGGGTTCCACCACATGTGGTTTGGGAAATCATAATGTTATTCAAGTTTTCTTATTAAGTTGTTAGGAAATGTATACTTTGTGCCTTATAAGTGTAAGTCCATATTTAATTAGTTTAATGGAAAGTATAGGAAGATATTAATGAGACTAATGCATGGTAAAGAAACTCAAAACCTTGTGGTAGTTCATTTGATAATGAAAGGGTGAATAAGATTAAATTTAATTTGTAAATGAACCGCATAGGAGATGTTAACTACAAATGACAAGAAAACTCAATCTTATTATTATCTAGAATGATTAATTATAAAAAAATAGTATCTACTCACTCAAATATTAGGCTTAGTCTAGATTAAGTGAAAACTAACTCTATCATGCTACTTATACCTTGGTTAAATGGGTCACCTAATCTTGAAATAGTAAGGAGATTGATGAAAGATAGAGGAATTAAAAAGATACATACATGTAGTTGGATTGAAGGGCATAAAATGGTACATGCTTTTTTGTGTAGGAGACAGATCACATCCACAAACATGGGAGATCTATGCAAAAATGGAGAAATTGACTTGGAAAATGAAGACAACATGGTATTTCCAAATTCAAGACTTTTACTCAATGTTGTGGAATAGAATAAAAAAGAATCATTTATTTGCCACCATAGTGAAAAGTTAGCAATTGCATTTGGTTTGTTAAACATGGCCCTTGGTACAAATATTAGAGTTGTTAAGAACCTTCAAGTATCTTCTGATTTTCACACTCCATCTAAATTCATCTCCAAGATTGTTGCAAGAGAAATTATTCTGAGAGATGTGAACCATTTCCATCATTTTAAATAGGGACAATGTTCTTGTGGAGAATATTGGTGATGCTAAATGAAACAATTTGAAAAATAGGCTTACACTATAATAATGTGCACTACATCAGATACCCAATAATAATGAAGGGACATCCATCAAAGCATAATAGTAGGGATTTTTTTTGTCATATGTTGTAGTTACAAGTGCCTTGCTAGACATACATGAAAATGTAGACGCAATATACACAAGGAAAGTAAACTGTTTCAAAAAAATGCCTCAAAGAAATGTGATATTTATTTTTATAGTTTAATCGCATACCACACCATTTTGACATGATCATTGTAGTGATGTGGGATGTTACCGCTACACCACACATTTATTGCTTGGCTTTCACGATAATGCAGGATGTTATTGATACACCACACCATTATTATTTGACTTTTTGCGGTAATGCGAGATCTTACCGCTACGTTGCATTGTGTCTTCTTAGCTCTTGCGGGGATGCGGGAGAAGTATTTGAGTTACGGCCATACCACACATTTATTGCTCGGCCTTCACGGTAATGCATGATATTATCGCTATACTGCACCATGTCTTCTTGGCTTTTGCGATATGGCGGTATTATGAAACTTGTCACAACAGTCTTATGAAACTTGTCAATATTTATGGGAACCTTTTAAATTACATTCAGATCTATAAGGAAACTGTCTTATAGGGATGGCAGTCCCAAGAAACATGGCAATGGTTACACCAATAAATAGTTAACTAGAAACCATGAATTTTCAATGCATAATGGACAATATACAGAGAGTTAAGTCAATGAGAAAACATACTTAGAGAATTGTCATCAAAAGTATGACAATCTAAGAGTTCGTAGTAGAAAATCATATACCCTCAAAGACCTAACAGTCATAATAGACCTAGTGATAGCTTTTAGAGTCATAAGAATAAATTCATAAGTGAATAGATGCAAGAGCATCGAAAGACACTGAGATGGAAGTGCAGTTGGTAGAGTTGAAGAATTAGACCTATAGTGAGAAGGTTATCAAGATTTTCTAAACCTTATGAATGTTACTTAAAAGTGTACAACTTAAACTACAAACCAAGTTTGTTACATACTTAAATGCAATCTTGGGTTACTACAAACTATAATAATGTGATATGCTAATAACTATTATGGAAAGTATTAAAGCAAGACCCATGCTATATAGGATACATTTCCTTGATCGGGTTTACATACCTTAATGATCAAACACAAGCTTCCCACACACTCTAGGATACAATCCAAGATCATACCAAAACCTTGTCAAGATGGCTAATTTTCTGACCCAAGATTTAAGGTTGTTTTTTAATACCAATAGAAGCATTGGTAAGAGCATGACTAGGGTACAAACTCTAGGCCTCCGTAGAAACATAAACAATAACTATAGTGAATTAGTGAGGTTGTAATACCAAAAAGATTGAGACATTGTAGCCAATAAAAAAATATTTCAATCTAAAGATTGTAGCCAACAACAATCACACTATGAAGCTCAATGACATTTATAAATTCAATCTATGGTAAGAAGAATGACAGTCACTTGAGGTGTGACAGTCAAAAATAGGTTGAGCAGTGACAAGATAATAAAGCTCAAACCTTGCATAGTAAAGTGGAGATTTTAACAGGGAGTTTCCTTACCCCCTTGCTGACCTTAAGGGTTTTTCAAATGCTTTTGGCGGTGTTAGACAAGGCAATTGCAATCAGGGAATTATTGTCCAAATGAAGTAATAGTGGTAATCATAGGTTCAATGTTTCTTCTTAGCCATTGTATAATGGAGTTAGTGGATTGCATGTTTGAGTAGTGTTTTGAGACTCATCAAAGATGGGAGAATAGTGAATAATACCTTGTGGATTGTGAAGTAGCGACAATAAGGTTGAAGGATCTTAAGACCCACAATACCATGAAACAATGAGTCCCCTGTAGTAAGTAAGTAGGCAGTCTATAGGGAATAGTTTGATTTATCAGAAGGATGCTCATGAAAGGAATCTTCAAGTGATAGTGAGTGAGTTGTTTGAGATTGCAACTGAGGGTGCAATATCCAATCTTAAAGGTAGTTAGCAAAGCAGTAAATGTGCAAGAAATAAAATTGTACACAACGAACAATTCACAATGTTATCTTGCATTATGCCTTGAGTTTGAAGACAAAAATCTCATTGTATCTTGATGAAAGTAGTGACCTTAATGGTCAATCATTGGCAACCATGATTTTAAAACAAGCTATTGTGCTTATGGAGGTAGCATTTTAAGCAAGGCAATGAGTGGTGATTTGGAACAATGGTAGGTATGAAGGACTTGTTTTATATGCATACCATGCAGTCTAGCTTAAGACAACATTCTTAGAAGAGATTGAAGGTGGATTATGGAACTCAAGGGTTACCATGATAATGATTAAAGCAAAGACCGAGATCTATTTAAAAGCCACTATCATGAAGATATTAAAGATGTCACATGCAAAACCCTAGCAGCTAGAGTAATGAATATAGTGCCAAAGAGGACAGTGTGTTGGGGAAGATTTAGGAGATCACATTATATAATCATAGGAAAATAAATCATTTATTTCTTTTTTAAAATTAAAATAAATCATTCTAAACCCTATATAGGATACATTGATACTTCAAAAACATTTGATTTATTTTTTAAAATTAAAAGAAATCATTCTAAACCCTATATAGGATACATTGATACTTCAAAAGAATCTGAAGGAATTTGAGATTATGCAAATATATGTCAATTAAATACTTGTATTACAAATAGTAGCACGAACAATGTAACCCTTGTTGAGCAGAGCAGGGATGAGATAAGCATCAATGAATTCTATGCCTCCTGTTACACACATCTCCTTACCGTTCTCTATCATTTTTTACCGAAACACTTCTCCATTTTGGCAGGCTACACCTAAAAATAAGGTTTCAACGAAGGGTTTAGAGTATGTTTATTAAAATGAAAACTCCATTTTGGCAGGCTACGCTAGAAAATAATATTTCAATGAAAGTTTTAGATTATGTTTATTAAAGTTTTAGAGTATTTTGGCGGGCTATATTCGTGATTCCTTAAATGATTTATTCAAATGGATTGTGACTAAATAAATGACTAACTATTTAGTCATTTTTATTTGTGTAACTAAATAATTTTTAGTCAACGACCAAATTAGTCATTTATTTACTCATTTCTAGCTGAGTTGCAAAAAATGAGTAGAATTTAGTCATTTTTAGTTGTTGTGACTAAAAGTTTTAGTCACCTAGTCATTTATTTTCCAAATTCTCCTAGTGTATAAAAACTCAATTTTGATGTTTCTTCACAAGGTAATCCAAGAGTTGTGGGAGCACAAGTAGTTCTATGTGTAGAAGATGGTATTTTACTCAATAGTGGACATTTTTATGGGACATAAGATAAACAATGAAGCAAAAAAGGGAGTTGTGGTAGGAATGTGTTATAGGGTTTTAACACACTTCTACACTTAGATGAAATAATAAGTGTGACACCTCTCCCAAAAGGAACATTATGAATGCATAATATAGTTATCCTAAGGTCTCTATAATCTGGTGTTGGCTACACATGATAACTCAATAGTTGATGTATTATCATTTCAATCAAGGGGACTAATTAAATTATTATTAGATACAACTTAATATTAGATTGGTTATCAATAATAATTCACATTCAATACATTTAACCTCAAGGGGAATTTCTCCTATGAATAATCAAAATAGAAACTTAGAAGTGGAAATGCATTTACAACAAAGGATTCATTTTTAATACTTTGTAAGTTTTAGTTCCCAAATTAAAATCCAATCTAACCAATTTATATACAAAATTACAAAAAGTAAGGGGAAGAGTGAGATAGGGACTATAAAAAACCTAATTTTTAGCCTCCATTTCCATACAACATCGAATGAATAAAAATATATATAAAGTAAGCCTATCCTTGATTTTCCAAAAATTTCACATCTCCACATAGGATGGTGCAATCTTTGATGGATTCTAAAAATCATGAATATAATCCTCATCAAACATCCAATTCTTTCCACACATCAATGAAACATTCTCATAGATTATGAAATATGAATGTATAGGTTGACAACACAAATTATTCCACAAGAAAAAAATAACAATGATATAAAACACATCTATTAATCAAATACTTATAAAGTTGCAAGTGTGAAATAATAGAAAACCATTTAGAACTTAAAAAACCCAACAAAATATTACTCCAAATGAAATCAATTGAATAGCTTTGTACTTATATTCATAAAATTCTACAAGTATCTACAATTTTGAATCCCTATTATAAGAAAATGATTTATTATTTATATATTTGGCAACATCCTTAGTACATATTTTAGAAACATATAAGTGGTCACAATTGTAGAGAATTTAATTTTTGTGGCAACTAATGAAAGAAAGATCTCTAGCATCCAATTTTGACTATCTCTAAATCCAACATGCAATTCAGGTGGCACAAGTTTCGAGACATTTTATCTTTTTTTGGAACACTTTTATAAAAAGATTTACAATATATTAAAAATAAAAATAATTAATCCCCTAGGGAAACTATCATTTAACCTATGGAATATAGGCCCTTTTCCAAATTTAAGAGATAACAACATTGGAAAAAGTGCATTCCTCAAATGTCAAATCTAGCTTCACTTGAGATTTTCATCAATGATATCTTCAAAAATAATCTCATGTTTCATGACCTCTCTTCTCATATAGCCCATGAATTTGGTGAGGGCTTGTTTTATTGTCTTCATGTAAGGTTCATCCAAAAAAACTGAATACAAAATGGAGGGTGTCATAGGTGGAAGAGACTTTGTAGAGTAGGGAGTGCCAATTGGACTCACTTTTCTCAATTTATTTGAAGAAGATTTCATTGACATGAACTTGCCAAAAGAAGCAGGATTGAAGGTAATAATTGTCACAAGAATTGAAATATAACATCCCTTAACATCTTTTTCAAGATGATAGGATTACTAATTTCATCTCTTTCACTATAGTAGTGGCTAAAAGTATTGTCAACTAGTACTTGTATACTAATAAGAGTGTCCACAACATAGTTGTTGGCCTCACTCAATTCACCACTTCTCTCTAGTATCTCTAACCTCAAATCAATAATCTTGGTCTATACATCCAAGTATATGGTGTCTGCTACACCCCGTTGTGTTATTACTTATTTACTTTTACCTAGTTATGTGAAAATGCTTTAAATGTATGTGTTTATGCTTTATATTTCCAAGAAATATAATAAATGAATGTTTGATTCAATTTGATGTTATATAATGATTATGTCTATGAAATATATGATGAAAATGGTTATAATTGATTCAACTAACTACTATTGTAATGCACTAAGTTGGATGCAGGGACAGATTCAATCCCCTGGAAGAGAGGGGAAATATCACTCAAGAGAAGAACTTGGTTTGGTAACCCTTAATGAGCCTAACTGAGCTTTCACACACTCACCTCTAGTTTAGTGATGTCGAGTCAATAGTTTGGGAAATGGTAAGTTATCCTTAGCCTTGTTTGAGTATGGTTTAGAAGACGTTTTAACCTTATCTATGAATGTTTTGATTATGTGATTGAGTCTCTTGTCTTGTGTGAGTTTTCCTTATGTGTTTATATTTAAATCAATGAGATATATACATAAAATGTATATATATGTATATATGTGTGTGTCTATTATAAACTCATACACATGAGTAAATACGTGCATGAGTATACATAGATAGACGTATCTACACATGCTCATGTATGAATTACCCATATGCATGGGAATATTGATCAGATGAATGAGACATATATACACTTCATGTATATATGTAAGTCAATGGGAATTGTGAATATATGTGTTCAAATATCAAAGCATGATATATATAAAGTATATGAATATATATATTAATATACACATATGTATTGATGATAAGGAAAAGTCCATATGAGTATATATATATATATACTTATGTATATATATATATATGTGTGTATATATGCATGTGTTATTATGCAAAATATGTGAATATGTATATGTGTATTTGAATATTGAATAATGTAAACTTATAAGTTGAGATATATATATATATACACACACACATATAAAACATATCATATACTATGGATAAAGTGCAACTTATACATATAGTGTAAAGTGCTGAAATAAAGGGAATTGCATATTATTCCATGACATCGCATAAATAATAACATTGCATGAAGTATTTAAAGTGATGAGTAATGTAAACCATGGGCAATGCTAGAATATGGCACATGGAAAATAAAGCAAACCATAGTATGAATAGAACAAGGAAAGACTTGGTCAAATAATGTGAAGGAAGAGTGAATAGCAACATATAAAGAGCTTTGACTTGGTCTTTTCCAAACAACAACCAAATTAATAGGACACATGTTATAATGTGTGGCGCCAAAGTATGAATTGTGCACATCTTTTAGAAGTATTTTTTGCATTTTATTTTTAGTGTATGAGGCAAGTGGAATAAGAGAAATATTCAAGTATGAAGCTGGTTGGGAAAGGTTGACCTATAGAAACATTATCCTTGTTTTTCTGAGTTAATCACCTTGATGTCATAAGGATACAGTGACTAGCTTAGCATATGCATTTAGTCACCATTTTTAATCTGCCACCTTGAACCTTTCTAGCTAAGTTGAACCTTTGAGTGAGAAGTGACAAGATTGAGAGTTTGTTTGTAGCCTTGGAGTGCTTAGGTTTTTGTATAAATAGGAGAGCATTCTTCATCTTTTGGGGATGCATAATTGCATTCTTTTCTTTTTCTTTTTTTTTGAGAGTTACTCTGTTGCATTTCTGAGTTGTGAGTTTAGTGAGGATAGATTGAGTTGCATTGGGAGAATTTGTCAAGAGAAGATAGAAGATTAGTGAGAAGCTAAGTTTAGAAGGAATTGTAAACTATTTTTGGAGAAGGTTGTGCTAGGAAACCCGATCTATCAATTGTAGCTATCTATTTACAGGCATGCTAGTTTTCTACTCTATTTTATATTTATTTTAGTTGGAAAGATTGCATGATTATTTTATGATGTTTGAATTGAATGGAAAGAGGAAATTTGGATTCTTTATAAGTACGTAAAATGCTTGAAGATCCTAGTTGATTGTTAAACCCGTAAATGGGATTATATTAGCATATTATATATGTAGGAATGAGTGTTTGAGTGTTTACTATAAACTATGCTAAGTAAAAGCTTATATAGTTATAGTCTGATTTATGAAAGAGTTTGTGAAAGTCTAATTTATGAATTAGTTTGAATTACTATAGTTGAAATGTGTTAGTAAGATAATATAGGTTATTCCTAGGGTTAGGATAATCCAGTGTATGGGATAGCCTATGCATAGAATATGTGTGGTCATTACAAATAGAGCTAGGAAGGTGTGTGAATAGGATGACTCTCACTCAAAATAACTGAGTGTTGAATTCTTTGGCCAAATTAGTGTAAGTTTTCATTGTTTACACTGTCAATTCACTGTGATCCAGTTATGCATGCTAGTCTAGTATTGTCATACACGTAGGTTGTAGCCACTATATGGGAAAGTTGTAGTTTGTAGGACACAACACCAAGCTTAGGAAAGGATAGTATTATGGGGTTACCAATCCAATCTCTTCGTCAAAGAGTAGGTCCACCTTACCGTTAGGTAGATGTGTGGGGGACCGCATTAAGTTTGTGATTGGCAGAAAAGCGCTTAAGTGATGCTTCTCGTCATCAATTGATGACCAAGATTTGAATGAGGTTACTTGGACCATATGTATTTCTACTTCCAGAATCTCAAAAGAGATATGTATGTATTCTTATATCCATTTATATGGAATATTTTAAACATGAAAGTTAAACTTGAGATTATTCAATATGAAATCAATACTTTGGAAAGATTGTGATATTACAATGTGATGCAATGGAAGTTTGGAATAGTGTTTATTTCAAATGTGCATTTTATCTTTTTCTTTGAAAATAAAATTTATTGCTATGTAATGGTATCATGAAATATTCACTTGTGGTTAAAGCATAGGAATTTTTTTGAGTAGAACAATGGGAATGTTACACGTGGTATCAGAGCTACCAGGTTTAACTCTAGAACCTATGTGCTCGCTATGTTTTTCCTCCAACATTAAACAAGTCTAAAGTTTGGAATTCTTGTGCTAGGATGGTGTGTCCCAGGATGATTGAAAGAAATTCGGTGATCATAAATGAGTTCTACCTACGAGCCAAGAAGGAAAGAAAATCCCTTGTTTGTACCATTGAGGGAACTAATTATGACACCATTTGGCTAAGCAATACTAAGACATTAAATCATGCCCTTTTGCAAATTATTCAAAAGAAGAGAAGGATGAGAGATGATGCCAACTTCAACTACTTACCTCCTATCTCTCTGGAAAAGTCAGACTCATTATCACTTTCTAGGGATATGCCCTCAGAATATAGTGTCAATCTAGTAATGTTGTTTAGGGACCCTCGTATAATACCTATGGCTGAAATAATTGTAATAGCCACAAGTGGCAAGTCAAAGGGTTATGTACCTCGAAACTATGTATTTGAGGATAAATCAGAGGGATATTAGCCTTTTGATGATAAACTTGAACAAGAATCTAAGGGGTACACCCCACATAGTAATGTATCTGAGAGTGAATCTAATGGATACTCTCCTATTGAATATCTGAATAGTCACTCAATGTAAAAATAAAGATATTGAAATCCTTTTGAATAAATAAGAATCATATTCTTATCAAAACTTGTGTATAAGTTTTTCAATTAATTTCTTATGTGTGAAATTATGCTCTTTTATAATGTTTTGGAAACAATAAGTAAAATTTCTTAGATCTAATTCCATGAAACCCTCAAGGTGTATTTTGACTTTGGAAAATGGTTAGAACACACACTAACCTTGGGGAAAGTCGGGAAGTAGGCCAGGGGGCTGAGAATGCTAAAGCCAAGTTGGATTGCATTCTAGTAATGATGGATGAAACCAGGGAATGAATAAGAAACCTTGAATAGGAAGTAAGGGGAAAAGAAAGAGAGGAACAAGAAATGCCAAAGGATGATGATGAAGTTCCTAACAATGAAGAAAAAGGAGAGAAATCTCGTGACCACACCCATGCTAGTGAACATGAGATTGATAAAACACAATCTCAGTCCACGTTTGAAAGTAGTAAGAGATGTGTGGCAACTAAATTATCTAGGGATATGAGAAAAATTACCCCTCCTAAATTTGAAGGAAGTACCAGCAAAGATGAGGCTGAGGCTTGGTTGATAGAAATGGGAAAGTAATTTGAGATCAGAAACTATTTTGAGGTCACAAAAGTTGTTTGGGGAGCCTTCCAGTTGGCGGGAGAAGCTTCTAACTAGTGGATGAACAAGAAGGTGGAACTTGGACTCAATTCCTTAAGGCTAACCTAGAGTGAGTTTGTTGAGATTTTCCAGAAAAGGTGGTTGCCCCAACTTTTCTATGACCAAAAGCTCACTGATTTCCAAAATCTGAAGAAAGGAGACTCATCAGTGAATGAGTACTAGGATAAATTCACTCTTCTTCTAAGGTATGTACCTATATATCAAAAAGACGAGCGATTTCAAATCAAGAAGTTCATAATGGGATTGAATAACCAAATAGGAGGCGAGTTTGATGTTCACAATCCAACAACCATGGACTTAGTTTATGAGAAGGCAGTTAAGCAGGAGCAAAACCTTAAAGTTATCTTGAAAAATTGAGTTAGGAATCGAAAGAAGTTTTGTGGGCCTCCAGTTAATCAAACTCCAAAGAAGCCTAGTGGAGGGTCAGATTCTCAAAGGAAAGGGGAAAGAGGACCCCGTAAGAATTGGAGTGAACCAATAAGGGATTGCAAAGGGAATAACTTCAACAACACTAACAACAACAACGTTGAAGGGAATGGCAATAATACTAAAAGGCCTATAAGAAGGAAGGGACCGATGAAAGGATGTTTCACATGTGGTGGGGTTCATTTTGTCATCAATTGTACCAACAAATCATCAGGATCACAACCTCAAGTAAATTATCTTCCTCCACAATGTGTTGCATTCCAACAGAAGATCCATGCAGCTTTGGACAATCGACAAGCTGAGTTCTAGATCACACTAATAGAAACTCCGAGTACTTTGTTTGGTATACCTATTTCCATTCTTATTGATACTGGAGCCACAGAAAATTTTGTTTCACCTAAAGTAGCTAGTCAAATTTCTATAAAGGCTAGTTTTATGGAAAATTCATTGGTCAAGTTGAGTATGCAAACTAGACAAGAGCTAAAGTGAGACAATGTCTTTTTGAAGCAAGGGTAGAACTTCTAAGTTTCTCCACAAAGGTAAATTTGTACATAGCTCCCTTAGGATCTTATGATGCCATCTTAGGGATGAATTGGCTATGGAAAAATAGGGCTAAAGTGGATTGTCATGCTAAAACTGTAGAATACTTTAATGACCTAGTTAATCAAGTGTCATTGAAAGGAACACCTAGGGAAATGAAATTGTGTTAGATATCAACTATGCAAATGCATATGGAAAAGAAGAAATGATGTCAACTCTTCATAGTTAAAATGGAAAAAATTGAGGAATGCAAGGAATTCATTTCTCAAGATGATGTTGTTTATTATGGACCATGAGACCCCCTTGATGTCAAAGAAGGAGAAGTGGTGGAATATGAAGAAATAGATATGGAGAAATATCCTATCCTTCAAAAATTTGCGAATGTCTTTCCAGAAGAACTACCTAGAATGCCTCCCAAAAGAGTGTTCGATTTCACCATCGACCTTGTAATAGCCTGATGGAACCTATATCCAAAGCACTTTATAAGATGACCACAATGAAACTAATGGAGCTTACAACACAGTTGGAGGAGTTGTTTTCCAAAGGGCTAATAAAACTTAGTGTTTCACCCTATGGATCACTAGTGATCTTTGTGAAGAAGAAAGATGGTACATTGTGCTTGTGTATTGATTATCAGATGTTTAACAAATCTACGATAAATAATAAGTACCTGTTTCCACGCATTGATGATCTTTTTGATCAAATGTGAGGAACGACAGTGTTTCCGAAGATTGATCTGCGACAAGTTACCATCAACTAAGGATCAAGGATGAAGATAGTTTCAAAATTGCTTTCATGACTAGATACGATTATTATGAGTTCACAGTCCTACCTTTTGGACTTACGAATGCACCTACAACATTCATGAACCTGATGAAGAATGTATTTAGGGACTTCTTGGATAGGTTTGTATTGGTTTTCCTAGATGATATCTTAATCTATTCCAAGAATGAAGAAGAGCATTGTAGACGTTTAGAGATTGTTCTTCAATGATTAAGAGAACATAAGCTATACGAGAAACTCTCTAAGTGTACTTTCCTCTAGAAGGAAGTTCAATATCTGGGTCATGTGATTACAACTAATGGAATTGTAGTGGATCCAACCACAATCAAAGTGGTACTTGAGTCGCCAGAGCCAAAGAATGTACCTGAGGTTAGAATTCTTATGAGTTTGGCAGGTTACTATTGGAAGTTTGTTGTAAACTTTTCCAAGATAGCTTTTCATATTACTTCATTATAGAGGAAAGGGAAGAAGTTTGAGTGGTCTAAGAAATATCAAGCAACATTTGACCTACTCAAAGAGAAGTTGACTACAACATCGATCTTGAAGGTACCTAATCCAGATGGTGACTTTATTGTCATCACAGATGCATCAGGTGAAGGTTTAGGTGGAGTCTTAATGCAATATGGGCAAGTCATAGATTATGAATCAAGGAAGCTAAAGTCCTATGAGAAGAATTATGCATCACATGATTTGGAGTTAGCAACAGTAGTCCACACATTGAAAATGTGGAGATATTATCTAATGGGTAAACCTTTTGAACTAAAGACTGATAATTATGGTCCAATTATTTCTTCACCCAACCCAATCTCAATGCATGACAAAGGAGATGGTTGGAGTTAATAACTGATTATGACTACAACATTAACTACATCGTGGGAAAAGAGAATTGGGTTGTCGATGCCCTAAGTCGTAGGAGGCATATCACTTCAATAGTATCAATTCAAACTGACTTCAAGGGCCAAGTGTTGTAGAAATCCAAGGGTGATGAATATTATGAGCAAGTCAAGGAAGCACTCTCAAATAATCTGCAAGACACAAGGTCCGAAGGATTCTATTTTGAACCTAATGGATTATTAAGGTTTAAAGGAAGAATATATGTGCCTAATTTTGAAGAATTAAGGAACCTAGTGTGGAAAGAAGTTCACAATGCACCATACTCTAGAAATCCTAGTGTAACTAAGATGTTGGTTGATGTGAAGCCATTATATTTTTGGAAGGGAATAAAAGGGGATGTTGCTAGGTTTGTAGCAAAATGTTTAGAGTGTCAAAGGGTGAAGGAAAAACATCATCACCTTGAAAGAATTTTGCATCCTCACAATGTTCCCAAGAGTAAGTGGCAAGTCATAAGCATGGACTTTGTGCAAGGTCTACCTATTTCTAGGAACAAGCATAATGCCATTCTTGTGGTAGTGGATAAGCTTACCAAGGTAGCACATTTTATTCCTGGGAATCTAATCGATGGATCTTCTCTCATAGCGCAAAATTTTATTCGAGAGGTGTTTAGGTTGCATGGGATTCCTAAGAAGCTTATCTCAAATAGGGATGCTCATGTGACATCTAGGTTTTGGAAAACCTTGTTTTCTTCACTTGGTATCCAGTTGAATATAAGTTTAGCATATCATCCAAAAACGGATGGTCAAAATGAAAGAGTTAACCAGGTACTTGAAGATCTATTAAGGATGTATTGCATGGATCAACAATACAAGTGGGAAGATTACCTACTATTGGTTGAGTTTTCATATAACAACTCTTATCATTCTGCAATCAAGATGGCTCCATTCAAAGCATTGTATGGTTAGAAATGTCGAACTCCTATAAGTTGGGATAAGCTAGAAGATAGGATAAGCCTAGGGCTAGAGATGTTATAAAAAATGGAGGAGCAATTTGGAATTATTAAGCAAAGATTAGCAGAAGATAATGATAGGAAGAAAATTTATGCAGATTCCAAGCGAGTACCCAAAAATTTCTTGGTAGGAGAAAAGGTTTGTTAAGGTTCAAGCCTCATAAGAGTTCTATCAAGTTTGGAAATTCATCCAAACTAGCTCCACATTACATAGGTCATTTTTATGTTCTTGAAGTGATCAACCTTGTTGCATACCGAATTTCCTTGCCACCAGCTTTTTCCTCGATGCATAATGTCTGTCATGTATCTTACCTTAAGAAGTATATACCAGGTGATAACCATGTCATTGATTGGAATTATTTATAGGTACAAGGCCCAGGGGTGGTAAAAATCGAGCCTTTGAAAGTGCTTGAAACATGTAAGATTCGCTTACATAATAGAGAGGTTCTGTAATGCAAGGTCCAATGGGATCAATATGTAGAAGATTCAACCACCTGGGAAGACTATACAGAGATCAAACAAAAGTTTCCTCATGTTTGCATTCTTTTGAGAGTTATTGAAAAACTATATTGTTTTGTTTATGTTTTATTGATTATGTCTATGTCTGATGCTTAAGATTATCAAGGACGATGATTCACAAGGGGGGGATATGTTACACCCTGTTGTGTTATTACTTATTTACTTTTACCTAGTTATGTGAAAATTCTTTAAATGTATGTGTTTATGCTTTATGTATATTGGAAACATAATAAATGAATGTTTGATTCAATTTGATGTTATATAATGATTCTATCTATAAAATATATGATGCAAATGGTTGTAATTGATTCAACTAACTACTATTGCAATGTACTAAGTTGGATGTAAGGACAAATTCAATCCTTTGAAAGAGGGGGGAAGTATCACTCAGGAGAAGAACTTGGTTTGGTAACCCTTAATGAGCCTATCTGAGCTTTCACACTCTCACCTCTAGTTCAATAATGTCGAGTCAATAGTTTGGTAAATGGTAAGTTATCCTTAGCCTTGTTTGAGTATGGTTTAGAAGACATTTTTGATCTTATCTATGAATTTTTTAATTATGTGATTGAGTTTCGTCTTGTGTGAGTTTTTCTTTATGTGTTTATATTTAAATCGATGAGATATATACATAATATATATATGCACCTGTCTACGATAAACTCATACACATGAGTAAATATGTGCACGAGTATATATAGATAGACATATCTACACATGCCCATGGGAATATTGATCATACGAATGAGACATATATATATATACACTCCGTGTATATATGTCAATCAATGGGAATTGTGAATATATGTGTTTAAATATCAAAGCATTATATATATATACACGTATGTATTGACGATAAGGAAACATCCATACAAGTATATTGATATATATATATATATATATATATAGATACATACATAAATATATATATATATATATATATATGTGTGTGTGTGTGTGTGTGTGAATATGTATATGTGTATTTGAATATTGAATAATACAAAATTATAAGTTGAGATACATATATACATATTATGTTATGTATATATAATATATATATTAAATATATGTTAATGATTTCAAATAGCGTAAAAATGTTTATTGCGCGTATATCATATAAAACACAACATATACTGTGGATAAAGCACAACTTATACATATAGTGTAAAGCATTAAAATAAAGGAAATTGTGTATTATTTGATGGTAGCACATAAACAATAACATTGCATGAATTATTTAAAGTGTTGAGTAATGTAAACCATGGGAAACACTAGAATATGGCATGTGGAAAATAAAGAAAGCCATAGTATGAATATAACAAGGAAATACTTAGTCAAATAATGTGAAGACTGAATAACAATGTATAAAGAGCTTTGACCTGGTCTTTTCCAAACAACAACCAAATTAATAGGGCGCATGATATAATGTGTGGTGCCAAAGTATGAATTGTGCACATCTTTTAGATTTTTTTGCATTTCATTTCCAGTATATGAGCAAGTGGAATAAGAGAAATAGTCAAGTATGAAGCTGGTAGGGAAAGGTCGACTTGTAGAAACATTATCCTTCATTTTTTAGTTAATCACCTTACTATCATAAGGATACAACGACTAGTTGAGCATATGCATTTAGTTGCCATTTTTAATCTGCCACCTTGAACCTTGCTAGCTGAGTTGAACCTTTGAGTGTGAGAAGTGGCAAGATTGAGAGCTTGTTTGTAGCCTTGGAGTGCTCAGGTTTTTGTATAAATAGGAGAGCATTCTTCATCTTTTGGGTTGCATAATTGCATTCTTATTTTTTTATTTTTCTAAGAGTTACTCTACCGCATTTATGAGTTGTAAGTTTTGTGAGGAAAGAGTGAGTTGCATTGAGAGAATTTGTTAAGGGAAGAGAGAAGATTAGTGAGAAGTTGAGTTTAGAAGGAATTGCAAACTATTTTTGGAGAAGGTTATGCTAGGAAACCAGATTTATCAATTGGAGCTATCTGTTTACAAGCATGCTAGTTTTCTACTCCGTTTTATATTTATTTTAATTGGAAAGATTGCATGATTGTTTTATGATGCTTGAGTTGAATAGAAAGAGGAAATTTGGATGCTTTATAAGTACGCAAAATGCTTGAAGATCTTAGTTGATTGTTAAACCCATAAATGGGATTATATTAGCATATTATATATGTAGGAATGAGTGTTTGAGTGTTTACTGTAAGTGTGCATAAGTAAATAAGTAAAACAACTAAAACACTTAATGAAACATTATATCAAGATTTAACATGAGTTAAACTAATTTAAAAGCACAAAAACCTTGAAAGCATCTCATTGTCTCCTATCTCCAAAGATTTATCAAGTTACAGAGGGCTCTCAGATTTGTAAGCACCGTAACTATTTAAAATGCCTATCTAGAGAACATAATTGATGTTAAATGCAATGATGTGATGATTGATAATGAAACTAAAAAGCTATGATGCTATTGTAAATGAAGCTTGATGGATGAAAGCTACAGTAAAACTATGATGCTGCCGTTATGTGAATTCTACTGATGTTGTGATGCTATGATGAGAAATTCTATTGCTATTGCTTATGATTGCTTGATTGCTTGGTTGTATTCCTACAGAGTAAGTTTGCATAAATTGGGATTTTCTCGGATCATTTCCTGTGAAAAGAAGTTGTATTTATAGATTTACTGCAGTACATTTGCACAGAGGTAGCACAACAAAGGCTGAGATTCAATCTGGAGATTTGAATGGTAAGAGATTGAGAAGTTGGAATTGATCATGGGGATTGTTCCTCCCCATGAAAACACCAGGCAAGATGATAGGAAAGATCAGAGGAAGAAGATTGAGAGGATTGCCTGCAGGTTTGTCCCAGAGGATTTTCCGTGAATGCCAGTTGCATTAATTAGATTTAAAAAATCTAATTTTATTGGTGAGTGAATAGAGGAATATTGATTTATGCCTTTATTTGAATATTTTTTATTTATTCAATTTTAGCAAAATAGGAAGATTTAATTAAATAAAACAAATGTTTGATAGTTGCTTATTTAATAAAGAGGAATATGGTTAATTAAATAAACTTTAGGATATCTTTATTTAATTAAGAGGAAATATGATAAGATAATTAAATAACACAAACTATTGAAGTTGTATATTTAATTTAAGATGTAATTAATGGATAAAGTATAGAAGAAATAATAATAATAATAATTAAATAAAACAAAGTATTTAATTTTTTTTATTTAATTAAGAGGAAAATAATATGATAAAATAGAATAATTAATAGCGAACTTAATATAAATAAATATTTCTATTTATTTACTAAGTAGATGAATTTAGGATTAATTAATTAGATAAATCATATTTAACTAATTATATTCTCCAGACCATTTTTAGGTGTATACATTTTGCCCCGCTTTGAAGTGATGTGTTTATGCATTGCTTCAAAGAAAATTTTGTACTACTGCTGCTAGTATTGACGAGAATTTTTTTAGAATGCCCTAGACATGATTTTCAAGTGATTGATGGATATATGCCCCCTCGGGAGATAAATTAATGATTTTTTGAATTTATGAATTTTTATGGTTTTTTAATGATTTTGATGTAGGGTCGATGAATATCATTGATGAAATAATTTATCTCCCAATATTTGATGTTGTCAGTACCCTTGGATGTTTTTGAATTAATCTTCTTTAACAAAATTAAAATAACCTCACAAAAATCCCATCTTTAATAACCTATTAAAAGGTCAAAAGGTCCCTTTCACACTCATTTGTGCATTGACTTTCATAAACTTTGTGAGACCTTTTTGTACCACTTGGAGTGAGATGTCGATTCCATATCACACCCATTGATTTGAGCGTGTATGACGTCACCAGCGGACGGCCTCCTACAAACCTCATGTACGTACCCTTTTCCCTCATTTTTTGTGCCTTGTCTTGTTTTTAGCAAATTTTTTGGTTTTGAAATATTTTGAATTATTTTAGCACTTTCAATATCCGTTGTAGTGCTTTCATTAGGTCTTTTAGCGCTTTGAAATTTTTAGCACGTCAGGCTTTTGTTTTAGCGCTTCGCTAGCACTTTGATTAGATTAGCGCTTCGGATAACTGTTTTAGCACTTCGCTAGGATAGATTAGCGCTTCAAATAACTATTTTAGCGCTTCGCTAGGATAGATTAGCACTTTGATTAGATTAGTGCTTAGGTCATATTGTTTAGCGCTTAAGCCTCCTCTTTTAGCACTTTGATATTTTTAGCGCTTTGACCCAAAGTTTTAGCATGTTGACCAAATAGAATAGCACTTTTGTAGTTTTGGCACTTTGACCGTCTGTAATAGCGCTTTTAACTGATGAAATGGCACATATCATGATTTGGTGCTTTGAATGCCTAATTTATTATATTCAAATCAAATTGATATAGTTTGTCAAAATTTGTCCTTGATTTTGTCAAATTTTTATCTTGTCAGTGTTGGTTTGATATGATCGATTATCCTGATCAAATAGATGATGTTCAACCTCATGATAGGCAAGGTCTGATGTTTGATTTGATGATAATTATCCTCATGATAGGTGAGGAATAATTATAGTTTTATTAACGTACCTCATGATAAGCGAGGTTGATTTGATGCATTGATGATTGACCTCATGATAGGTGAGGTTCAATGATGTTCGCTCATGAGATTTGATCAAAATTCTCACCAATAGCTGATTAGTTTTGATAGGATAATTGATGTTTGATGATTCGACACAAAGTTATGATTTTCAAAAAAAAATTAATGATAGGAGCCGTTGGAGAACCTTCAGGTTCGAGAGCGATTTTCGTGGACATTTGATTTGATACCTCAGTTGGCGCAGCCTGATATGGCTATTATTACACATTGCGGACTATCTCCTCTTTTATAATGCCCCAAATTAGGATTAACCGAGGTCTATTGAAAACACTAGCCGAGAGGTGGCATAGCAAGCACAACAACTTCCACCTTCCTACCAGTGAGATGACAGTCACTCCAGAGGACATCTGGAGGATCCTGCAGATTTCAATTGTTGGTGACATTGTCGTATATGATTCTACAAAGCAGGGTGGGATTGATGCCCTTCGTAGAGTGTTTCAGGATGATCGGATTGATGGGGAGTGGATTTCATGGTGAGAGATGGTAGCCGATTATGCCACTTTGCCTACATTGCTTGCTAGTTTTATTGGAGGATTCCTTAGTCTTGATTGCAGGTATAAGGGATTCTCTATTGGTTGGGGCCGAGTTCTAGAGAGTATGGTTGTTCATGGCACTAGATTTGCTTGGGGCATGTGTATGCTTGCCCACTTATATCATGATTTACATTCAGCTGTGTATCTTCAAGGTTAGATTTTATCTGTCAGTGTCACATTGCTTTAGGTATGGGCGTGGGAGCACATAACTGTCACACGTCCAATTCTAGTTAGACAAAGGCCACCTATGTGTTTAGATATGTCGACCGACTTACTCAGTCCATACTAGGTAAGTTAGAGTATTGGAGGAGAGTGATCGATGATATAGAGGCTGTGACTTGGCGTCTGTACCTAGATTGTGATCATTGGGATGATGATGATGTACAGTTACCATTTCTATGTCAGTCCATGCTACTGATTGGTCGTTCCTGTCGGGTATTTGAGAGATTTTTTATCATAAGGGTGTATAGACAGTATGGGATGGTTCAGGGTATGCCCCAAGGTGTTTCCCATTATGCCTGTCATCAGTCAGATGCAGCAGATTGGGGGCTTGGTTTATCATGCGATGTTGTCGTTCAAGAGTATCAGGCTTTACAGCCATTTGAGTGGGACATTCAGCCATACATTTTTGAGCCTCCAGTTACAACAGACTATGCTGAGTTTTTGGCTTTCCATCTGTTTCCACGTCTTACCATTCTAGATGAACTTGCCCCATTACCAACAGAGGAGGATGTTGTCATTGCCCATGGTCATAGGCAGAGGAGAGAGGAGGTTGAGGTGGAGGTTGGTGAGGAGGAGGATGTTGATGAGGAGGAGGATGTTGATGAGGAGGAGGATAGTGGAGAGGAGAGTAGTGGGGATGATAGCAACAGGGATGATTATAGATTTGATAGTGGAGAGGTTGCAGGCGGGTCAGGCCCTATTTTTTATTTGACGAAGGAGACAGTGCCCTGTAAGAGGTAGGCGGTGAGTGATGTGTTCGATCAGTTACTAATAGTTGACCTTCAGGTATAGTTAGAGACTGTTCAAGAGTAACTTGTTCAGGTGGAGGGTTTACTAGAGTAGACTTAGGTGTAGATGCAGGAACAGGCTCAGTCACATGCAGAGGCTCTAGCATCAGTGCAGGCTCAGTTAGCCATGACACATGCACAAATTGCAACATTGACAATCGAGAGGGATGCTGCTAGGAAGACTGTTGGGGCAGCCCAAGCTCAAATTACCTCCCTGACAGCTAAGAGGGATGCCACCAGGTTTACAAAAGAGGGTGTGCAGGCCACAACCGAGAGATTACAGAGACTGGCAGATGGTACCTCCCTAGTGGATTTGGTGCAGGAGCACCTTGGGATCCTCATTCCTCTTGGAGGTATTGATTGTTTTCTTTGTTTTATATCAAGAATTTTGAGATGTAATAAGGTTCCAAGAACCATCTTTCATGTCTTGTAACAAGTTTTAGATTTGGTGTCAAGTCTTGTTGTAAGAACAAGGTTTCCTTCCTCACCATGTAAGCTTGGTTCATCTAGGAAAACTAAAGAATTAAAGTGCCTTGATGTATCCAAGTCCTTGAGGGGAGTTTCCTTGACATGAGTAGTGTTTGTGGTGTCTTTTTATACATATGAATACACCTTTGAATCCTCATTTCAATCGGGCTTTTGTGAAGTTGTAGTCAATTGCCTTAACTAGGCAATTAGGGGTCTAATTGGAAAAAAAGTTAGTTTCCAACCTCCACCTAATTCAAATGTCAGTTGGGGGACATTGGGAAGGGTTTTTGGAAGTTAAATAAGCCTCTCATGGTCGAGGCATGGCTGTTGAATCGTTTTCTTTGAAGTTCTAATGAAAGAAGTGGTTGTTTTCTGGAAATTTTTGTGTGTAATTTGTTGCTAAAACACGTGGTATGACCTCTTTACAATCTGTAAGGGATCAAGCCTATTATGGTTGGAAAGAGGAGAGTGTCAAATTTCATTTGAAGGTGTTTTTGTGAATTTTCATCAAGTATAAGTGGATATATCTTCATTTTAGCAGTAGCAGGTCAAGAAACCCTCAAAACTAGGGTTTAGCCAAAAAATGCTTCTATCTTCCACTCCCACGATGTATAGTTGCTAATTTATTTTGGGATGGAAGTTATTTATGTATATTTTCATCTTTTCAAGGTTTTGGAGAATGGCCAAATGTGTGGGGAAAGTTACAAACTGATCTAGGCCTGGCATCTTCATGTGACAGGCCTAGCTTGTAAAGCAAAAATTAGAGTTTTGCTTGTTTTGAGAGATTTTTGTTCAAGGTGGCACTTAGGAATGATTGAAATGGTTGTAAGTAGTCTATAGGAGTTTGGAACAAGGATTTGGGGAGAAGGGGTGAGACTAGATAACTAAAAACCAATCAAGTGCACTCAATTAGGCCTCTTGAGGACAACGTTAGTTTGGTCCATGGTTTCTTTTCCAACCACTGTCAAGAAGTAAGATTTTGTGGCCTTGTAGAGGCATAATATACTTGCCTAAAAACATTAGTTTACATCAAATACAGGTTTGTGGGTGAGAATTAATTGGACTGTCCTACTGGGCAGTGCTACAAGAAATTGGGGGTAAAGGGGCCTACTAGTTGAGGAATGAATTCATGGGGTTTCCTAAGTGCTGATCATGGCTATGGTGTTTTGATTGTGGTCTGTTAGAGCATGTTTCAAGTGATTATAAGTCCTTCAAAAGTCTGAGATTCAAAGACCCTTGGTGAGTTGAGTTTTCTTTATAGAAGGACAGTGATTTGATGGTGTGTTGATAAGAGTATTTGAGAGAAGCACTCATAAAAGAACTTTTGCCATCTGAGATTGGTGTACTTCCTTGCTCACTCATCAATTATATGTAGAGAGGGTTTCCTAAGGTATTAGTAGGGGGTAGAGTATTATAGAGGTAAATATTATGATGTCGTCCCTACCGATCAACGAGTGAGCAACATGCAGTCCCGATCTGGTAGGACCCACTTTAGGACCGTCAGTGCAGAAGTCACACAACCTCTCTGGAGAGATCCCAGAGATCCTAGTATAGGTGGTGGTGGTGGGACCCATACTACGATGCTTGCACTGTCTGGAGCTAGCAATACTTAGCTTCGGATGTGATTTTGTATTTGAGATGATGATGTACATTCTGATTACAACCATTTTTTGATGATATATCTCTCTTCATTTTAGACATCATTGTATAATTGACATTATTATTTTGATTTATATGATATGAAGTAGACTCTTCTATCCATATGTGTTCTATGTGTTCTACATGATTATCTGATGGATGCATTTTCTTTTATGTTCTATATGCTATGTGGTGGTTTCATTGTTATGATGGTATGGATGCAGTTTATATCATGATGATATGCTATTATGTATGATGTTCTATTATGATGATGTCTAACAATGATGTAATGGATGATGTGTGGATGATGTGTGGATGCATGATGTATATGTATGATGTAATTACGCATATGGTTATGGATATGGTGTGTTGAAATTATATATGATATGTGATGTAAATGGGATGCGTGTTCTTTTATTTTGATGTAAATGTAAATATATGATGTAATAAATGGATTAAAATGATGTATGTTATATGATATAATAAATGGATGGATTTTTGATATATAATATGATAGAGATTATTATGTAGATGAAGATGACGTATGATATATGAATGTTTGATGGATGTTTTGAAAATGCAATGATAGAGATTTATGTTTTTGAGATTTTCTTTATCCAAGTTTATGTGATATGGAAAATGTGATATAATAAATGAAAAGTTATTTGATTCAAATGTGTGAATGATGAAATCATGATTAACTACTTTCTAATGTATGCAAATGGATTTGATGATGCAATTATATGATATGATGATATTTTTGGTAATGTCAAGTATACTCAATCTATTTATGAGAAAAGATAGTCGTTAATTTAAATCCTTCACGAGCTTTAGTAACAAACACTCTTCAGATGCAAAAACTATTATGAATGCAGTCTAATTTATGGTGCAAATCTACATGTAAAATAAAATTGGCATTTTAACAGTACTTTTGTGCTTTGTATCATCATTGAGCTTTTAAAATTTTGAAAGTGAGTACAAGCATTGATGGTATAATGTAAACCAATGATGACCTAAGTACTACTTCCATGATTTTTGATATTGCAATCTAATACAAGCATCGAGGTATAATTAAACCGAGATGACCTGAGCATTTCTTGCGTAAAACAGACAAGAATTAACCACTTTCCTATGTGAATTGGAATGTCATCCATGATACTTTGTAGAGCACTTCCTGAGACAATTCACATAGTAATTATGATTAATTCACAAACAACAGGTAAAGAAAAATATCATTCTTCTCCCTTGCTTCTCTAGTTCAAATACATCATCGAGTTGCTCCAAAGAAATGATAATAATGATAAAAAGTACAACATATCTCACATTTGCTTATAGTATTTCAATCATTATTCAGATTAGATCATCCATCCTAATTTTGTGATGTTTATGTGATTTTCGTGATTTTGAGAAAAGATCTAACCTAAAGACCTATACTAGGGGCCTCGGGGGCTGATAAAAAATTAGCCTTGCCTATGTTATACATGCAAAGACCACGTAGTTCGACTGACACAGACTCTATTTTCAACTTTTTGAGACCAAATTTTTCACTTGTTTTTGGATTTTTTCTGTTGTGATATGGATGTTTGATGTGTTTCCGATGGTGATTGATGTTCCATGTTGGGTTGTGTTTCGATCATAATTTTTTAATTTTATTTTTGTCTTCCTGCTGTTGTTTGTCTATTTGATTAAGCTCGATGTTTGGTGCCCCCAATGATGTTTAGATGTTGCCCCCAAGCTAGGGTGAGACAATGCCACGTGATATGATATGATAATGGATGTAAAATGATGGTGGAAGTAACGACCATGACATGTGTCCAAATAGATGGGGGAGCTGATTTGAATCACAAATAGCACCTGTTTCTAGGTTTTCACATATGTTTTTATTGCACTTTTTAGTCTTTTTGATTGATTTTTTTTTTATTGTTTTTGTATTTT
>VDFB02063806.1:0-36702 GCA_007258455.2 Sequoia sempervirens | reverse complement strand
GGCTTAGCCAAAAGCATGGACCATAGGAATGTGGTGGGGGAGATATGTAGGATAATAAGTGAAGGGTGGGGAGATGGAGGTATGTGGAATTGTTGTGAAATGGAAGGGAACCATGACCAATGGTTGCACACACTGTGATAAACGTTGAGGCTTTTGATGTGGACGGGGTGTAGGAAGCAATGGAGCTATTTTCTTAGGAGATGGTGGACAGAGTGCTTTAGGTACCCACATAGACTTGATGTTTTTATGATTTTTGTTTGGCTTGTGGGATGGAATATGAGATTCTCGAATAGCATGTGCATTTTGGATGGGAGGGGGAAGGTTGGGATTTTTGTGATGTGGATGCCTCATTTGACTTGATTTCTTTTTTCTTAGGGACCCAAACCATTTTAGTTTTGGCCTTTACTTTTGGAGGTATGGGCTTATATAGCTTTTTAGATGTACTTAGCTTTGACATTTTGCAATTGTATGCTAAGGCATTAGGAATTTTAGAATTTTGGACTTTATGTGTAGAGGCATCCAAATTTTTATTTTGGAATCCCTTGGATTTGGTGAGATGAGTGGAAGCTTTATGTTTAGACAATGTGTGCATTGATTGGTCATGATTAAGATGTTTAGAGGATTTTTGGGTAGATGGATAAGAGGATTGGATGGTAGGACTATTAGGTGTTGGGAGTAATGGTGGTAAAGTGTATGGAGGGATATTAGGATTTGGAAGCAATGGTGGAAAAGTTGATGGTGGAATGTGTATGGTCACATGCTTTTGACATTTGTAGGATGATGGAGGGATGGCAATATATGTTTTAGGTGTATGATAGGCTTCATGATGGAAAGTGGAATTAGGAGGCATGGAGGAAGTACCAACATCTTGAGATTGGTGTCCTTGGGGTGTATTTCCAAGGCCATAAGAGCATGGAGGGACTTTGACATGGATGGGCTCCAAAATACCTTGTTCATGAAGGTCTAGACCTTTACCTTGGTGGTTCATATTTTGGAGTGTGCAATGGACAATGGGACTAGGTGTAGGTGAAACACTAGACATGAGTTCCTTATTGGATGGAGAAGATAATGGTTGTTGTTGTTCGAAGGAGGAACATTCATGAATGAGGGCAGAAAGACCAATAGGATATGATGGAGGACTTGCAATGGGGTCGATAGTGGGTGATGGAGGATCATTAGGATCTTGATTAGCATTGTGTTCACTTAGATCCAAAGTATTTGTTTGATCTTCTATGTGTACTTGGGAGGCACTTGTCTCATCAAGGGAAGTGGATGTTGATGAATCATGGATAGGACTAGGTGGAGGTGAATTTGGAATATCTTTCTCATGGATGGGTATAGGATCAAGTTGCTTATGGATAGGCTCTTCATCATTATGGATATCATCTTGATCATAAAAATGATATAGATTATGGATAGGTTGGATGAAAATTATTTGATCTTGATTAGGACTAAGGCTTGATGTTTCCACATGCTTGGGAGTAGACTCTTGTTATAACTCTTGGGTTGCTTGAATGGAAGTGGAAGGGGATTTCTCATGGAGAGACTTGACATGTTCTTGATGGTCAACAATATAGGAGCATGAAAGAGGGTGACTTGGACTTACGACAGGAGACTCTTGAATTGGATCAAGGGGTTGTGGATGACATGGTTGACTTGAAGGACTTGACATGACGTTTGAGGACTCTTTTATATGTTCAAGTATATGTGTTGAATGACATGGCGATAATTGATTCCTTGCTTGTAGCCCTTGGGAGACATCCTTTATAGGTGGATGGGTGGATTTAGGTAATCCCATCAATTTATTTTTTAAATATCTAAATATAGGGCATTGATTTGATGGAGGATTAGATGGGGATGGGGGTAATGAAGAGTTTGATTGGTTAGAAGGTAAAGAGGCCAATGAATTAGGACTTAGACATGGTGGCTTATGGATAGGCATTTGATTAGATGGTGGTAAGGGTGCATGAACTGGATTGGTGTTCCCCTTGTCAAAGGTGGCATTAAGACTTAAATGCTCTTGATTTTGTTTCCAAGGTGGACTTGGGATCCTATGTTCTTGTTGTGATATGGGTGGACATGTTGATGTGGCATTATCATGATAGATAGATGTGTTAGGTTGGCATGATGATGAAGGTGACACATAGGATTGGGGTTGAATGTGTTGAGGTTGAAATGGTGTTTGGACTTGTTGTGATATGATTTGTTGTTGTAATGATGATTGAGGGGTTGCATAGGATAATGGTTGTTGAGAGTGAGATTGGTATGGATAAGGGTTGACATTAGAAGACGTGTGATAGGTTGATGAAGGGGTAACATGATATGTGGATGAATGAGGTTGATATGATGATATAGGTGACACATAGGATTGATGTGAAATTTGTTGATGTGGTGATTGGACTTGATGATGTGCTTGTTGGATTTGACAAGTGGCCATGAGGTATTGGATTTGAGCTACGAGTTGTTACATTTGAGGTGACTTATTTGCTTGAAGTTTTTGTATTATGTCATGGAATCCTTGAATGAATTGTTGATTTAAAGGTGATTGGATTGTTTGAGCTATGTGAAGTATGTGAACTAGCTCTTGTGTCATGTCTTCCAATGTTTTCATGGTGTAAAATGATGTTGATTGGATTAAAGAGATGATGATGATTAGGATATGATATGGAATGAAAAGATTGTATGATTTGGATGATGTGGCAAGGGTTTATTGGAAGTTTGACTTGGGCACTATCAAACACAATATTTCACATGTAAATGCATGAACACACACACCAAACACAATGATAAATTTGTCTTTGAATATTAAATGTTATGATTAAGCAAACACTTGAATACACAACAACAAACCCTATGACTAGTCAAGTGGGGTATGGCCAATTAGGTCTCAAGCTAGTTTGCACAAGGTTGACTAAGGAATGATTTGAAAGCAAAATCCTGCCACATAGCCGGGAGAAAGGGGTAACCCACCCTTCACCTTCACTTCCCAAAGGTATAAAGTTCTTTGGGGCTTAGCCAAGAGTGACAAAGATTTTAACTCCCAAACAAGCATGTCTTTCGATTCACACTTTGATTGAGGTCATCCCCAGGGGTGATGAAATCCCCTAGCAGGCCTCCTATGAAGGGTTTGACAAAAGCAAACCAAGTGAGGTGTTTGTGATCACACACACACTTGATTCACACTCACAGTTATTAATTGACCCTTAGAAAGGAAATGTGTGCAAGAAAGAAATGGAAGCACTCGTTCTTTTTAGATCCCAAATCAAGATGTGATGGAAGACAATGGTTAATTTTAGACCCAATTTTTGAAGTGTGATTGAAGACAAGATTCGTTTTAAGAGCTCAAATCCAAATGTGTGACAAACAAGATTAAGAGGTGAAAGATTAAACGAGTGCACCCAGAAGTTTTCTCCTTCCAATATGTTATATATGACTGATGTTGCTGCTACTATAGTTCCTTATGATCACCTATAAAATCAAAAAATAATATTATAATGCAGCTAAAGAAAAAAACAAGCTCATCAAAAATTTGCAATTTCAGATACATGTTTTTGACAGCCGAATTAGATTTTATTATTTGAATATTTTATTGATCTAAAAAATAAAAACTCAAAGAAGAGATCCCTACTAATTTTTTGAGAGCTTTCTAGAAATGTAAAGAAGTGAAAAAAATTCCCTGTTTGCACCCAGAAACGCGGATTTGTGAAAACCATATAGAAAACAAAGATCAAATTTTTTTCCATTGTATTTGACCTCCAAATTAAATCTGTAAAACATAGACCCCCATTAGAATTTCAAGAGCTTTCCAAAAATGTAATTTTTTTTGAAAAATTCATCGATTTGCGTCAAGAAAATCAATTTTATGAAAAAACATAAAATAACAATAACTCCTACAAAAGTAATGATAAACCCTTAATTTTTTTACTATAGCCTCTTGAGATGATGCATAAGATTTTGTAAAAAATTTGTAGAAAAATTCGTAGCTGTGTAGAATATATGAAGAAATTGGTAAAACCTAGGGTTTTGTCCAAAAACTGACAAATCTACAACAAAAAGTCAATAAAACCTGCAAAAGGCAAGTTAGATCAAAGGATTCACGTTAGGTTCACCAAATGTAGATAGGGAAAAATAAATCATATTTAATGTTGAAAACAATAAACTAAATAAATCCTATCAAGCACAATAGAGTACGAAACAACATGAAAATCATAATAAGAAGCACAAATGCAAATCGATCTCCACGCTAAACTCGATTTATCTCCATTGCTCTTCTCCACCTGCATGAGAATGCAAGATTTTGAAGGGTTGACAATGGAGGAATGTTGGATGCTCATTCCTGCAGCATAATGACTTGATGATGAAGAATGATAGAGATGGATTGAAGAATTATTTTGACAGAGTCAAGATGCTGGATGAAGATTCGATGCAAATGGCATGTGAAAGGTTAGATTTATAGAGCCTTGATTTGGACAGAGATAAGACAAGATTGGATAAGGATTTGATTTTTGTTTTATTTGATCAAAGAGAAAATAAAACAAGATACGATAAGATTTTAAAAAGATAAAAGGATTCCATTTCCTATTTTAAAGGAAATAAATCTTGAAAAAGATGAGAAGGATAATTGATGAATTATCTAATTAAATAAATTAATTAGATACATACGAGTTCAAATTTTGGAAAGAAAGCGAGAATATCCAAAAATTTTAGATTTTATTAATTAAATAAATATTTAATTTATTTAATTAATGTTAAATTTATGATTTCATCAATTAAATAATATAAATTATTTAATTAACATTAGAAGAATGAATAGAAATGATTTAATTAATTAAATAATATAAATTATTTAATTAACATGGATGGAAATGATTTAATTAATTAAATAATATAAATTATTTAATTAACATTAGAGGAATGGATGAATTATGCATAGGAAGGGAATAAATGAAATTAGTCAAATAAATAAGATTTATTTAACTAATTAGATGATGACATGGGTACCTAGGGAAAAACATGATACATGGTGTCTAAATGATGCGATGTTGTGACAAGGTATCATAAGAGGACATTTTTAGGTGTCTACAGTCATTTGTGCATTATTATGTTTCAATGAGATGAAAGGATGGATGAAGATAGTTCTTGGATAGTTGGTTATTAGGACTTCTAGCATGTTTTTATCACGATGTTATAGATAGATTGGTTACGCATTTAAGTGGGACATTTTGAAAATGATGTTTTGGTATTGGTTGTATATTCTTGGCTTGGAGACCTTGGTTCTACTTTATTCTCTTTATGTGTGGACCATGTGTGATCTTTATTTAGGAAATGGTTATCACAATGCTTGGAGAGCTCTCTATCACAATTCAATGGGAATTTTGACAATGATGTGGATTCATCATTTTATGATGAATGATCTTCTAAAATAATTGTTGGTGTCATGGAGGAGCTCTTGGATCTTGTTTACTACAGTGAGATTTCTTTGAAATTTTTAGTTTCATTGACAAGATATGGTTATATTCGTGTGATTGGAGATGTTGAAATTTGGTTCTATAAAGCCATTGAGGAATCTTGGAGTCTTTGGTTGAGGTGTCAGTTTATGACTTGTCAATTTTTGATTGGTAATTCTTAGTTGAGATGATGTTTTGGTGTTGTGACATGGTGGAACCTTCATTGTGCACTAGAGTATTCAAATGATACTATTAGATCATGATGTCAGGATGTGTTCTTGATTCTATAGATGTGTAGTTGGACCTTTGACAATGATCTATTTTCTCTTAGTATTGATTATATTGGCTATTTTCTTGGGAGCTTCATAAAATATTAGCATGGATTGATTGGTTGCAGGTGCTCATGGATACTTGGAGACTTGGGTGAAGCATTTGTTGAGATGGTTACTCTTTGGAGGTTTTAGCAAGAAGTTTGAGGACCCTTCACCTAGATATGGACATGAGTTCATGATGGACCTATAAAGGAGATTACTCTTGGTGAGGGTCATGGTGAATTGGAGTATCTTTGTGGAGAAATCTCATTCCCCACTCTTAGTCTACTCAATGGATAATCATCTAAGAAGTATCAATCAGATCCTATTTTTAGATACATTATGTTTTATGCTTTATCTTCTCACTGATATGGATCTTGAGCTATGCTAGTTAGTTCTAGAGGGTTCATTTGAGGGATGTTGACATGTTTATTTCCTTGTGCATATGAGTTTATTTATGATATCATCTATTGATGATGATTTTAGATATTATTCGGCTTATTCATGATTAAGGAATGGATTTGAGTTTGATATTCCTTTTATAGAGAGGCTTACATCCATGTTGGTTTTATGAGATACATATGTTTTGTTTGATCTAGGCGATTAAAAAAATGGGTGTTGTTAAGGATTTTAATTTGGGGTAGTGAAGTGTAAGGCCCCACTCTTTTGTTCAATAGTCGTAAATATTTTATTTGTATCAAAGGTATATTTCTTAAATGATAATGGGTATATTTCTTAGTTGGAGTATAGCTATTGCATGAACTTAGAAATTAAAGTCCTTTGGTTTTATATGTAGTGTTATTATAATAAACCTATGTATTTTCTTGTGATAGATTACTATCCTTATATCTTCTATTATTAATCTTCTATATGCTATCAATCTATTCATAATCGATATTTATCATGCACAACTAAGTCTTGGAGCTATTCTTGTATAAATATTCTCATGCCTTGCCTATTTTCCACATTTTCACATGAAGAACTAGACCAAGTCAATCCCAAATCCAATAACTAAAAAATTCAATCATTTATTTAGTCATAATGGGTGCCCTATATTTGGATCAATGTTGTATAGAATGCAAATAATAGTTGAGGAATCTAAGCTATAAAATAATTAATTAGTATTTAAGTAGCTTCAAAATTTAATAGGTCCAAACCTTCTAGATCCGCCAACCATTGCATCCTAGGATACCACATCTCTTAGAGGGGAACTTTCAAACAAATCATGCATTTTCTATGCTTTAAATTATCGCATATTAATTTATTGTGCCTTAACCAATAGTTCTCCTAGTTATTAAAGCATAGTGATGGATCTTGATCAATAGTAGTTCTAGATTTTCAATGGATAAGTTAGCAACTAGGTAATTTTTTTAGTTCACTATGATCAATAGTCTATTTTAGTTATAATCAATAGTTTAGATAGTTCCCATTTTGATTGGTTATCGTTTGATATTCATGAACTTTAATTATAATATTGATTTGATATTCATCTACATAAAATTTTTGAATAAATGTAGTTCATATTATGATAGTTATTATCTTGTGGCATGTGGCTATTATTCCTATTTAACCTTGGTATATGAACCATTTGTATAGTACCTATCTGGATGGTAAATACATTTCCATGCTCCCTTGATCTACCAAGATAAATAAAAGCTAATTGTAGGTAATAATGATAGTAGTCAGGACAGGGAGAAAAACCTGAGGGAAGATATGGGCATCAATTAATGTTGAGTGAGCAAGAAGGAAGAGAGAAGGGGAGGGACACGGATGGAGAAGGTAGGTAGGTTGTCATAGGAGATAGGGCTTGCAAAACTCCATTAAGGAGGGTAAGCCGTTTATTGGCTGCAAGAAAATATTAATGGTGGAAATGGGCTGTACTTGTCGTTACCAACATTACACCTACTTTCTAAGTGTTATTGGAATGAAAAAGCTTTCATCACAAGGCAAGCACACATGCATAACCTATGTTAATTTTTTAAATAGAGCTACTCTTGATACCTTTTTCTTTGGAATTTATCACTTCAAAACTCGTAAAGGCCTGTCTTCATTTTGAGGCATAGTTTGGGCACACCTTTTCTCATTCTTGGGATCTCAATGGTTGTTAATCTTCCATTGCTTTTACCAGCACGACATTGTAATATTCTTGGTATTTTGTATATGTTTTTGTATTGTGGGTGTTGATTTTCAATGGAATATGGAGAACTGTACATCCTACAGAGTGGCTTATTGGAGATGCACCAGAAAATAGTCAGACGAGTGGTTATAGTGAGGACATGGTTTCGACTCTGAGTAGCTCCTTTATCTTGTGTTTGTCATCTTTTGCATGAGAGAGTGTGTTTGTCACTCTATTGTTTGGACACATTTGTAGAACCATCTGAAATAGCTGAATGTTGGTTGTGTGCAAGCAAAAATATTATTCAGAATTATATAAAACTGCATGAAGGAATAAACCAAATGTTGATAAAGAAACACTGACTGCTTATGTTTCCTAAGTTTGTTTAATTAATTTAGTCTTTTAGCTTAATGGATATATATATTTTATTTTAAGGGGTTTTAGGAAAATTCATCGATGGAAAATTCACCGTCACAGCAATTCACTGTCATGGAAAATGACCGCGAATTTTCCATCAGTAAATTACTGACGGTAAATTTGTTGTATGCCATTTTAAAGATGGTAATAATATCCTAAAACCTTAACCTTATAAAATATTCATTGCAGAGGGCATTGGTTCTGGATTTTATCTATTGTCATTTTTCATATATAAGACATGTTCCTTTTGCACTTACCAGTTGTATTTTTACGAATAGTTCATATGCCTTGTCTATGCCTCTGCAATTTGTGTGCATGTCTACTCAGACACTTGAAATGTTTATTTATGCTTTTAATGGATGCTCACACCCTGCTCCAAAGCTCCCATTTTGGAATACGCGGGGAGGATGCTAGGAAAGGTTGTAGAATTTATTTTTACACCAGCCATGTGCATTTTCTTGAAATTTTCTAAAGCCTCTTTAATAAATCCATTTTGTGCATATCCTGCAATCGTTACAGTCCATGAGACCACATTTCTTTGAGGCATTCTGTCAAACAGTTCACGTGCCTTGTTTGTGCCTTGTCTATGCTTCCGCATTTTGCATACATGTCTACTAGAGCATTTGCAACTATATTATCTGTCAAAAATCCCCTTCCATTATTCTTTCATGGATCTGCATACCTTGTTCCAAATCGCCCATTTTGGCATAGGAAGGCAGGATGCTGGCAAAAGTTTTGGAGTTCAGCTTTATGCTAGTCAATTGCATTTGCTTGAAAATTTCTAAAGCCCTTTAAACAAATCCATTTTGTGCATATCCTACAATCATTGCATTCCCTGAGATCACATTTCTTTGAGGCATTCTATCAAACATCTCGCATGCCTTATCCATATGTCCATATTTTACATACATATCTGTCAGGGCAGTTGCAACTACAACATCTGACAAAATACCTTCATCCTTTATGCTTTGATGGATGTCCATACCCTATTCCAAAGCTCCCATTTTGGCGCAGGTAAAGAGGATTCTGGCAATGGAAAAATTTCCATCTCAACAAAGGTTTATGGAGTTGCGTGGAGACCAAGGACACGTAGAGGAATATGTAAGTAAATCTTGGAAATTTAATATTGTACAGGGTTGTAGAGTCATAATGTTTAGTAGCATGAGATCAACAATATAGATTTATTTTACTCCTGAATCCTTTTCTGAGGTTAGCTTACTTCTCCTATTCTTGAAATCTTTGCTAGGATTTTCTTCTGTTACTCATTTTAATTTAACATCCCACTTGGTTTGTTGTGCTGGGCAATTATACCATGGTTGCTTTAACTCCTTTCACATAGGTGTGTTACTACATAGGATCTCATTTGGATTTGATTGAAATACCCTTCTACTTTCATTACACACAAAGCAATTTTTTTATAATCTTTTAGTGCCTCCATTTTTGTCTCCCAACTTTGAAATAATCACTATTGTTATGTCCCCGCTTATTGATTGGCCCTATTTCAATCTTGGCAAAAAATAGTGTTTTTGAACACTTGATCTGAATTTAATAATAATATTAAATAATAAATTTAAATTATTGATAAATAATATTTAAATTTAATTTTGTCGACTATATTTATGTTGGCGTCTTACCTCATGTCCCCATGCGGTTGCTTAGCTTATTTTGGCTAGCAGCCACTGCTCAACTTATTTAGGAGTTATTTGTGGAGTTGATGGCCCCATGAATTCTTAATTTTTCTGCTTATTTTTAAGCAGCCAGCTTAAATTTGTATTAATAGTATTAATAATAATTTGTACAATAAAAAATTAGAAAAAGAAAAATGAAATCAAATATTAAAAAAGAGGGAAAAAAAATTTGTGGGGCCACGTGGATTTTTAGCAATATGCAGTTGCTGCTTATTTCCAGCCCCCCCTCTTTTTCCAGAGCTTATTTTCAATTCCTAAACAATAGCTGCTCTATTAAAATAGGAAAAGATTCCAAATTATCCTTTCCTTATAATAAAATTTATGCATGGGAACACCCCTGTTGCTTAAATTTAAGCGGAAAATGGAGTTAAGCAGCCGCATGGGGACATGAGGTTAAATTAATATTTGAATTTATTAATTGTTTTGGCCGACCACCTTTGGGAGGCATTTCTGGTTGCCATTTAAGTAGGACGTTGGCTCCTAAATGATCACAAATTTGGGAAGCAATTGCCTTGCGATTTGATGACGTAGTCTGTCATTTCGACACTCAAGTCTGGACATAGTCTCAGCCTAAGAAATTTGTGCCTCACAGTATATAAAGGGGGGAGAGCGAAAGCTGTACCTCAATCCAACCATGTTGTAATTGGCGAAGTGTCGGGATGACGTGAAGAGTTGGTCTGAGCCTTTAGTATCTCGCTAAGGTTCCCGACTCACGCTTGTAACGGGTTGGTGTTCACGATTTGGGCCTCACGTACCGGGTGTATATCGAGGAATCCTTAGCAACCATGTTCATCCTAGAGTAGAAGACTTTGTTGGCCATACCCGTTTCTATTAATCTTAGGGTTGTGCTATCTGAATTGTCTTTCTCGTGCAAAACCAGTCATTATCAGCTTGGCCAAATCTTTTCATGTTTGCTATATTTTGGGTCCTTTGCCTTACTTGTCCATAAAAAAAAAATCAAGCTTAAAACTTATCATTTGGTGAACCTGACCTTATCCTTTGACAGACCTGACCACATGCTGTGGCGGACCTGACCTTACGCTGTGGCGGACTTGACCTTACGCTGTGGCGAACCTGACCACATGTTGTGGTGGACCTGACCACATGCTGTGGCAGACCTAACCTTATGCTGTGGCGGACCTGACCTTTGGCCAGCCTATATTATCACTTGGCATCCCTTGTCTCTCTGTTTTGAACATCAATACGACCATTCAGCATCCTAAACGAACATCTAAACGTCAGTTTCGAGTCTTCATCCCCTCATTCTGAGAGTCATTCATTCTGAGCACTCTTTTGTTTGTTCTGAGAGTCATTCATCTGTCCTGAGATGCTCCCCATCCATCCTAAATCCGCTTTCATCTATGATCTTCGCTATTCCATATAAGCCTCGTTGGAGTAGTCATCCGAGTTGACCTAGGTGTTCATCCCTAATCATAATCATCGTAACTAACTTAGGATTGCTATCCATCTTAAGTCGGTCATCCTTCTCGACCCAATCAATCCACTTCTATCTCAAGTTGGATTCGGTGTCGTTATCATACATCTGCCCATCAATCAATACCTAGTGTTACCAAGGATCCTTCTTAAACTCGGTTTGGATTTTGGTCTTCATCATATTTATCATTAAATCAATCCTAATCATCAAATCGATCCAACCCCCACATCATCAAATCTATCTGGATCAAAATCCAAAATCTAGATTAATCTAGTGTCTACCAATCAATCCAATCCGATTTCATCAAATCAATCCGCATCGGTCTGACTAATCGTCATCAGCTAATCTCCCATCAAATTGAATCAATCTTTCATCATCCAGGTCTTCCTAATATCTTGATCCATCTCATCATCTTGCATGCCCATTCAGACTCGATCATAGGCAAAGAAAATGGCCGACCAACAAGCCCAGAATGCCCAATCAAACAACCCTCAAGATCCCAACAACACAATGAACGTCTCATCGGATCCTAACAATGGTGCTAGCGTCCCTCACGATCCCCACAATGGCACCTCATCACAATCCAATATAGACGGTCAAAACACATCACCTCCCGGCGATGAAAACATGGTCATTCAACTCGAAATCACATTCGAGGAACATTTTAGTAACCCAGTCAATGTGCAAATGACAAACCGCCTTCTTGAAAAACATGGCCAGGAAATCTTGGCTTACTTGATTGACAAAGGTGTCAAACTGTCGTCAGGTGTCGACTTATCCAAGTATGGCACCTCCACACCTAATGTACCCCAAGGTTCACATAACATCCCAAGTAGCTCATACGTCCCCAATGTTCCTTCCGTAGAAGGTTGGCATCAACCTGAATTCGGTAATGTTGTTCTGTATCCCATTGGTAATCCCACGCATCCTGTCATCTTGGTCACAAGGACACCCCAAACCATTGACCCCAATGACCCTTTTGCTTACGACATGCCCCAAAACATCTCACAATCGCAACCACTAATGCTACCGGCACCACCCCCCTCAAATCTACCTCTTGTCAACAATGGGGGCAGCCCTTTTGCTACCTTGCCTCCACCTCCTAGGGCTATGAATCCTCCACCATCGTCATTCATACCCCAACAACCTCCCCAATCCAATATCCCTCCACAAAATACATCCCAATCCTATGCTCCCACTAGTGCTCAACAACCCCCCTCGCAAAACATCTCAGCCGCACCTCGACCTCAACAACAACCATTGGTCAATCCTTTATTTTCAACACAACCACCACTACATCAACCGCAAGGAAATCAACCTTAACCTTCAGCCCTGACTATATCTCCATTCCTTGCATCCATCTTACGCCCGCAAGCGCAACCACCACATAACATCCCATCTCGCCCACCACAACCGCCAACAATGCATCAACAACCACCCCATCATTACAATTATTATAACCAGCAACAATATCAACAACAACCATCCTATGTGGCCTCGCAACAGTCACATCAACACCCCCAATATCCACAAACCAATCAACAACACCTTCTCCATACCTCCCAACAGTACGCCACCCATAACTACCCAACCAATCCATATCCCGCCTCGCAACAACAACCTCTTTATCAACAAGGTCCCTTGGCGTATTAGCAGGGGATACTGCCTCCTCATTATCCATACACCCATCTCCAAGTGTCATCTCAGAATCCACAATCGTCCTACCATCAATACCCATCCAACACACCAGCCAGTGCAGACATACTAGAAATCAAAGCCGCTCTGAAAGATCTTTAGGCAGGGACTAGCAAACAATCATTCAAGTTTGAAGATATATGCCCATATCCATTTGATCCCTCCATCTCATTGATTCCCTTCCCCAAACATTTTGAGATGCCAAAGTTTGACAAATATAAGGGGAACAAAGATCCTAAGGCCCACTTGTAGGAGTTTTACTCCCAGTGTCAAGAAGTTATCCACAATGACAACTATCTCTTGCGCCTGTTCCCTCGGAGTCTGGCAAGCAACGCCTTAGGGTGGTTCATGACCCTCAAAAAGGGATCCATAAAATCTTTTGCAGACCTATTAGAAAAGTTTGTCTCCTACTTCTCCTTCAATTTGGAGAAAGACACCGATACCTTGGATCTCCTCAAAGAGAAACAACGTGAAGGGGAAACCTTTACTAACTACCTCCAAAGGTGGCATGCCCTAGCAAGCTGAATGAAAACCCCTTTGAAAGAAAAGGACATGGTCACCCTCTTCGTGGAGAACATCCCGACATGGCTCATAACTTTAGATTACATTATGTCACCACTTTCACAGAGGTAGTAGAGAAGGGACCCATCCTTGAGCGTGCCCTTGTTGCCAAGGGGCACATCAAAATATATAATCAAGATAAGGAAAGGTCATTCAATGACAAGCCATGTTTTTGGAACAAGAACAAAAACACAGTAAATGATGGTGTTACTGATACTAAACATGTCCACGTGGCTAACACATCCCAGAGACAGCAACAATCCATACCTAATGCCATATCTGTACCGTAGGGGACACCCCATCTTCCCCAACAGTCCAATCAAAATAACCAAGGGAACACCAAACACCAGTATGCTCAATTAGGAGAGCCTTTGAGCGTCGTCTTCAATAAGCTGTTACACATCAACTATCCGATCATGTACCCTGTCACCAAGCCACTCGACGAATCCAAACCTAAGCCCGCATGGTTTAGGGAAAATGAATATTGCGAGTTCCATAAGATCAAAGGACACTCTTTGAATAAGTGTCAGGGTCTAAAAAACTACGTCCAAGATCTCATAGATCAAGGTGATATCAAGGTTGACCCCAATCAAGCTTCGTGGTCCAATGCTCAATTACAGATATATCAAAATGCCTTTCTAAACCATAACCAAGGCCCGAGCACCTCCAACAGTAATCCTCAAAACAACAACACAAATAACATGAGCTATAAGAATGTACCCCTCAATTACGAGGGTATTATTCATTACATTGAGTAGGTAGAACCTCATGTATCCATGATACATGTCAAAGTCAAAGACCCTCAATGTGTTGTCACTACACGACGAGCCCACATCACTATCCCTGCAGCCTCTGCACTCGCCCAATCAACTCCTGTAAGCTCTCAGTACAACATCCTTGATCACTTAGGAAAGACCCCTGCACATATCTCCACTTTGGATTTACTTAAGTCTTCCCCTGTACATCAAGAAATCCTCAACAGAGCCCTACAGGAAACCCATGTACCTAATGACATTGATCCTACACAATTCCAAGCTTTGGTAGGACACCTAGCTTTATCTCATCAACTGCACTTCAGCCAAAATGACATGCCAAACATCGATGCCAATCATAATCGCCCCTTACATATTAAAGTCGTGGTTGCTCGCCATAAAATAAAAAGGGTCTTGGTAGATAATGGCTCTGCCCTCAATTTGTGTACTCTGAAATTCATAAAACAGGTGGGGTATACTCAAGTGGATTTAAGTAATCAGATCATCACAATCAAAGCCTATGATAATGCAGAAAGGAATTCAGAAGGGATTATCAATCTTCCTATCCAAGTGGGACCTGTGGTTCAGTACATTACCTATCATGTCCTTGATCTGGACTTGCCATATAATCTCCTCCTCGGTCGTCCGTGGCTCCATGCTATGCAAGCCGTCCCCTCCACATACCATCAGTGCCTGAAATTCCCAGTCAACAGACAAGAAGTCACCATCTATGCTGATCCCCAACCATTTGAATATTGCTGCGCTTTAGAAGCATCATTTCCCCATTTACATTATTGTCCTGGGGTTGAAATGGGGGCATCCCAGTCATCATTCGCTAATCCACCCTCCATTGCGATAACCCCTCCATCTTCCGCCACCATTCCTACGGTCACAAAAGTCTAGATCATTGACAAAGGGTGTGGCAAATACGAAATGCATACTGCTCTTAATGTGGCAACCATGCCACCATCACCGCACGAGTATGGTAAACCTCCGCATGCTACCCCAAAGGAAGACAAGACTGTCACCTTCAGTGGTAAAAACATCCCTACCACCACTTTGAGATCCCCAAGTGTCAAGATAGATGCACCAGAAGAAGACATAAGCCAATGGGTCTATCGAGAAGAGCCCAAACCAGAAACTCCTTTAAAGAAATATTTTCAAGAAAAGTACCCCTGGCCAACAAAGTTCATGGAAAAACATAACTATCAAGGCAGGGGCCTAGGTAAAGAAGAACAAGGGTGGTTGCAACCCATTGATACGTCAAAGCTACCAAAAAACATAGGCATTGGGTATGACAGAAAGCAGAAAGGCCCTGAAACATCGTCTAATACTTCCAATAGTGTCGTCGTGGACAATGGCTCATTGGAAGACATACCCGAGGAGGAATCCATCATACGTGTGTACGATGACGTTGATCACACCGACCTATCATCCATGTTCGAATGCTTATCCGTTTGCACTATTAGCCTATCCCTTTGTCACCCTAAGCTTATTGATTGGGACCTCCGTAATAGTACACCTGTCAGTATGTCTACGAATACATATGTCAACCTTATGGGATTGGGGGAGGATGAACACTCCAGTCGCAAAAATAAGAATAAGAAAAGTAAAAAGCAGTCATCTAGTGAAAACCTCCTTGAGGCACTTCCTGACCTTGAAAAAGTAAAAATAAAGGATGCATCTGACGGTGAAAACCTCGAAGAGGCGTTGGAAGATGGAGATGTTCATCTTCCCCTTATGGGAACTCAGTTATCTACCCGATCATCTATTCTGATCAAAGAAACTCAAGAAGTTAATCTAAGAACTGTTGAAAGTCCTAAAATCACCTATGTAGCTAAGTCACTCTCAGAGCAAGAGTATCCGATCATTGTGTAGCTACTCCAAGAGGGAATCATTAACTTTGCTTGGTCATACTCAGACATGCTAGGCTTAGACCCCGCTTTAGTGGTTCATCACTTAGACATTTGCCCAAATGCCAAGCCTGTCAAACAAAAGCTCTGCAAGATGCATCCGCAGGTCGCATTATTAGTCAAGAAGGAATTGGAGAAGTTACTAGAGGCGGGTTTTATCAAATCGATTGACTACTCTGAGTGGATCTCCAATATAGTACCAGTTGCCAAACCAAATGGAGACATTCGGGTCTGCACAGACTTCAGGGATCTTAACAAAGCCTGCCCAAAAGATGACTTCCCCCTGCCTAACATTGACATGTTGGTCGACCTGACAGCAGGACATGAGATGTTATCCCTTATGGATGGCTTCTCTGGTTATAATAATATTTTAATCGCACCTGAGGACCAACATAAGACCGCCTTCACAACACCTTGGGGCACTTTTTGTTACAATGTTATGCCCTTTGGTCTCAAAAATGCGGGGGCAACATATCAGGGGGAAATGACGGTCATCTTCCATGACCTCATACATATCATCACGGAGGATTATGTCGACGACCTATTAGGGAAATCCAGAACATGAGCAGAACATCCTGCCATCCTGAAAAAGATATTTGAGCGGTTAGAGCATTACAAGTTGCAGCTAAATCCAAAAAAGTGTCTTTGGGGTCACATCAGGGAAGTTGTTGGGTTTCATAGTCTCTCACAGGGGCATTGAGGTTGATCTTGCCAAGGTAAAGGCTATCCTAGACATGCCACCTCCACGCAATTTGAAACAGTTAAGAAGCCTCCAAGGGAAGATGTAGTCCATTAGTCGATTCATAGCCCAGCTAGCATATAAGTGTCAGCCATTCACTCATCTTTTGAAGAAAGATTCCACCTTCCGATGGAACTAGCAGTGTCAGATGGGTTTCGATAAAATTAAGGAATATTTAGCTCATCTGCCGATCTTGATGCCGCCTATTCCAGGAAAATCCCTCCTGCTCTACATCTCTGCCACTTTAGTCACATTGGGGGCATTGTTGGCACAACATGATGAATCATCGAAAGAAAGGGCGATCTACTACATTAGTCAGACATTGGTCGGCTACGAATTAAACTACTCCCCCATGGAAAAAGCCTGCCTTGCACTCGTCTTCAGCACACAGAAATTCTGACATTACATGCTTAATCATCCAGTTAAATTAATTGCCAAAATCTATCCATTGAAGTATTTGTTATCTAGAACCACTCTGACTGGCCGCATGGCCAAGTGGGGCATGCTCCTAAGTGAATTTGACATAGAATATGTGGACCGCAAGGTTACTAAAGGATAGATAATCACATATCAGTTAGCAGAAGCTCCTTTAGTTGATACTCATCCATTGATCACAAAATTCCCTGATGAAGAAGTCTTCTTCGTTGATGAGACTGCCATGTGGACACTATATTTCGATGGATCATATACACACAATGGATCGGGGGCAGAAATTTTATTAGTTACCCCCCAAGGTGACTACATTCCAAAGTCATTCAGGATAGCATTCCCATGTACCAACAATATGGCAGAATATGAAGCTCTCCTCACCGGCCTCAGAATTGCAAAGCAGTGGCACATAACTCATTTGAAAGTCTTTGGTGATTCTTTGCTAGTCATTAGACAAGTTAATGATGAGTTCCTAACCAAGGATGATAAGCTATTACCCTACAAGCACATGGTGGATGATTTCAAGAGATATTTCACCTCTATACAGTTTGAATAAATTCCTAGGGTATGAAACAAAGCAGTTGATGCAATGGCCACTATTGGTTCCCTGCTTGACATGCCTAAAGACCGCACAGAATGTGAGTTCCTTGTGGAACAAATTTGAATCCCAGCATATGATATCCTTGAGACTGACATGGTGTGCGACATTGTGGGTCCCACTTCCCCATGGTACCAAGAAATCTACACCTACCTCCATGATAATATTATACCCCCAGATCTTACACGTAATCAATGCAAATCCTTCGTTCATCGCTCTTCCTGATACGTCATCGTCGGTGATACACTTTATCGTCGCGGGTATGATGGAATCCTCCTTAGATGTCTGAATGAGACCGAAGCCCATGCTACACTAACGAAAGTACATGGCGGTGTTTGTGGAGCCCATTCAAATGGTATGGCTTTGGCCAAAAGGATCCTACGAGCTGGGTATTATTGGCCTACATTGGAACATGATGCTTGTGAGTTTGTGAAGAAGTGTCTTCCATGCCAACAACATGCAGATTTGATTCACGCCCCAGTACAAGATCTTCAACCCCTCCTAGCACCATGGCCATTTTCTCAATGGGGTTTTGACTTGATTGGCAAGATTTACCCGCCATCATCCGATGGCCATACATTCATAATTATCGCCACTGAGTACTTCACCAAGTGGGTGGAGGCAATGCCCCTTTCACAAATCACCGATATTCAGATTTCCAAATTCATCATTTACCATATTCTCTGCAGATTTGGTATCCTATCCACCATCCTCTCTGATAACAGAAAACCCTTCAAAAACCAAGCCATGAAACACCTCTGCGCACCTTCCATATCCAGCACCATTGGTCAACGCCTTATTACCCCCAGGGTAATGGTCAGGCAAAAGCAACCAACAAAACCCTTATCCGTATCCTCAAAAAGGTTGTCAATAAAATTGGACGAGATTGGCACCTCCATATTCATCCTGCCCTCTGGGCATATCGCACATCCATCCGCACCCCGACATGTGCCACCCCCTACTCTTTAGTGTATGGTGCTAAAGCCGTCTTGCTAATCGAAGTTGAACTTCCATCATTGAGGATTTCTCTGAAGAATCTTATCAATGAAGAAGATACTCGAGTTACACGGCTTGCACAACTGGAATTACTAGATGAATGAAGAATAAAAGCCTATGATCATCTGCAAGCATACCAAAATTGCCTCAAACGTAATTATAATAAGAAGGTTCATCCTCGACAATTCCAGGTGGGCGAGCTTGTTCTTAAGGAGAACCAACGCACTCAGCAAGACCGAGACAAGAAAGAAAAATTTGAGGCAAATTGGTTGGGACCCTATATCATAGCCACTAAATATGGATCTGGGGCATACAGGTTGACTACTCTTGACGGAGAACCCCTTGACAAACCCATCAATATCATGCATCTGAAGAAGTTCTACACCTAAATCCGCTTGGTAGCCCCACCTAGTAAAAAAAAGTCAAAAAAGTCAAAAAAAGTAAAAAAAAGTAAAAAATAAAATAAAAAATCAATCAAAAATAGTAAGGAAAAATAAGTTTGTCCTATGGTGAAAACCACCTCTTGGTGGCGCCTTGGATAGGTATGGATGGTGAAAACCTCATGGCAGGTGTCATCCATAGAGGGCTTAATCATTATCTACCTGACATCCTCGTTATTTTATGCTTTCATCCGCACTTCTGTCCTCACCCATCTCATCCTAGGCCGCTTGATATATATTGATTAAGCATTGGATGACCCATCTGGCCTATCCCCCATCCTGAGCTTTTCAGTATCCCACTTTAAGCTTACATCATTCCTTCCCTTTGTCGATTAGTCTGTGTCATCATGTAGGATCATCCATCGTGTCGGTCTTCACCTAGATCACATCCTGTCGCGTCTGTCAATCGAACTACGTTGCCCTTGCGCTGTCACGTAGGCAAGGTTGATCATTTGATTCACCCCCGGGGCATTTTTCCATCATCATCGATCATCATTGTCTTCTTTTCGCTTTATCCACGGTCTTTTCTAGAACTACGAGGGCTCTGCGCTTTCACGTAGGCAAGGCTAATCTATGATCGGCCTCCGAGTCCCTAGGTTTGTAGGTTGTGTCGGTCTTTTGTTCTTCGTCATCAAGTTATGTCCACATCTAACTGGTTCTTAATAAACAAAATTCCCTCATGTTACAAGATCTTGTCCCTGGGTAACATCCCGCGTCAACTGGGCCATTGTATTTTAGCATCCATCTTTGGTCTCAACAGGATGAATCCTTCCTAGCAGACCTCGTCAATCCCATCCATCACCTTGATCCTATGGCAAATGACCTATTTTCTTGATTATGATCTCTTGATGCATTTGAATTTTGTTTATCATTTGGGTTCCTTACCATCACTTGTCAGGGTCGCCTTGGTCCACCATACCATGGCGTACCTTGACTTGCTGACATGGGGGCATACCTTGATCGTTTGTTTTGACTACTGTCTTCTTAGTTATCCCTTTTAAGACCCACCAAGATCTCTAAGGTCTTGTGTTACATCGGGACAACGTTGTGTGTTTGTGGTTATCTCAACACCGGGCCCGACCGAGGTCATCGCGACTTCAGGGTGTTGGGATAACCTTCTTGTTTGCTGTGTTTGTTTCATGCGTAGAATACTCATTTGCCTTGATCTTCCATATCAAAGTACTTGGTATCCAACGCTATAGTAAAAATCAATGCTCCAAGGATGGAAAAATCTCATTTTCATTGCATTTTTATCGCTTCGCATGCATCCTTCATTTCCATCATGACCATTACCATGACTTATGATTTCGGTTGTGCAAGTACTCTCATTCTTTTTCCTCTTGAGTCCTCTTCCTCTCAGGATATTAATGGTTTTTTTTTGGAAAATGCACTCTTCCATACGCCTATCGCCTATCCGCATTCTCATAACAGTCTTTATTGACACTTAAGTACATTATAAACATTTACCTTTCATTCATATTCCACATAAATATGTGCATCCATAAATCATAAATCATTAAAACATGCATAAATCGTCCATCCACATGTGCATCCATAAATCATAAATCATAAAAAACATACATAAATCATCCATCCACGTGTGCATCCATAAACCATAAATCATAAACCATACATAATTATCCATTTTCATAAACAACTGTGCATCCATAATCATAATCATAAAAACATACATAAATCGTCCATCCACATGAACATGTGCATCCATAAAACATAATCATAAAGCATAGATCATCCATCCATATAAACATGTGTATATATATGAAACCACATCATAAATCATCCCATATAGCCGCATAAAAGAAATATCATGCCTAGTGTCAATAAAGGTCCTCGCATAATCAAAATAATAAACATCCTATCATAATACAATGCATCTCCATCATATATCGCTACATAAGATACAAAATCCAGAGATGTAGATCACCTCTGACCTCTGGTGATATGAACAAACCATCCATTATGTATCTGCCAAAAACAACCAATGTCCTGCATCTGCCCACTCTACTGTGAGCTACCCACATTAGATCTCTACGGAGAATCAGGTACTGGCCCTCTATGCACTGGAGTCCCCTAGTAGTCACGGGTGGGAGTCCCCTGGTAACTGCCATATGGAGACGGAGTCCGCCGATAGTCGCTAGAACCCTTGGTGCGTGTCCCTAATGACTAGAATGACCCTGGTGGCTGTGGAGCCTGATTGATATAGCGCGCCGTGCGCTGCGCTGGATCCAGAACAACCTACTCATATACACCCCTCTAATAGCTCGCCTACTACATGAACTCATCCTTCTGCCCAACTATTAGTCTCGCAACATTCTGCTCATGCCTATATCGATCTCGATCTGCACTAATAGCCCGCCGCTCCTGTACCCAGGCCTCCTGAGTTAGTATCAACTACCGTATCTGCTCTGAGCCTCTATCCCTCTTTGCCTGCAATGCTTGTAACTGCATGTGTAGCTCTTGAACATCTGTCCCTGACCCTTCCCCCTCAACCATCCCCCTCTGCAACTGAGTCTGTGCTGCATCCTTCTCGCCCTGAAGTGTCTGCATCCGCAACTCTACAGCATCCCTCTCCTTTTGTGCAATCTGTCCCCGCGCCACCGCTGCATCTCTGTCCCTCTGCAAAGCCTACAATCTCAGCTCAGTCGAATCTCGCTCTCGTCACAAGCTAGATGCCTGCAATGTCACTGTATCTCTCTTTATGAAGAGACTGTACCTCTGTCTCGGCCACCTGCCTCTCACTCTGTGCTACTTGGACCTGCACCTGTAACACATCCCTCCCTGCCTCCAACACCTCCACCTGTGCCTGCGCCACATCTCTCTCTGCCTCCACTGTGTGTACCATGTCCCTAAGCTCAGCTAACTCCCTTTGTACACTCTCTGCATCCCTTGTCCCCCTGCTGACAACCTGCTGTGTCACCCCCTCTCCCACCAAACCTAATCCCTCCATCTACATCATCTGACTCTACACCTCTACCTGCAATCTCTCCACCTCAACCCACAGATCCACAGCCTCATCACGGCTCTCATCTCTCTCTCTCTCACCAATCTCCTCTCCTGCTTTGATACTAGCCTGACTAGCTCCGTGTAGTCTCTCTCACCCTGAGCAAATCGGGCCCGCCATTCATCCCTCTCCGCCTCTACTCCGATCCGCTCTGCCTCTGTCTCCCGCACTTGCTGCTTGCTCCGTCGCAGTCTCTCCACTGTCTCTCTCAGTACCGCCCCCGGATCCTCCCCTATGGGTGGTGCTGCTGCTAGCGGTGCTACATCGTGCACATCTGAATCGACCTCCATCTCTCGCGGATGGTACCCCTCACTCTCTGCTGATAGCTCCATATCATCCACATCTATCACCCCTGGGGGCTCCCTACTGCGGCTATCCTCCTTTGGCTCCGTCTGTCCCTTGCCCCTCCTCCCCTCCAGCTGTCTCCTATCCCCCCTGCCCTCCTAGGTCTTTGTCCATCTCCTCTCCCGGGACTGCCCCCGGCCTCCCCATCCCCTCCAGCGGGCCCTCGGGCCGCCTCCCCCGCCCCCCCTGCCCTCCTAAGTCTCCGTCCATCTCCTCTCCAACTCCTGGCCAGCCAGTCCAACCTCCTCCCGCGCCCCCGCCTCACCTTGTGTACCCCGTGGCCCCTTCCCCAAGGCCCCTCGGCCTCCTCTCCTCATTAACCCGCCTCTGCCTGTACCTCCTCTACCACCTCCTCTGCACCATCCTCCCACCCACCTCTCCTAGCCTTAGCCCTCCCTCTCTCCTGCCTCCCTCCCCCTCGGGACCCTCCACCGCCGCCTCCTCCTCCTCACCTATCACCGCCTCCCCTGCGGCTCCCTCGGCCCTCCTTCAAGGCCCCCATGTCTTTGCAGACTAAATGCCCGCAATCGCCTCTCATCCTCTGATCCAAATCCTCGTGCCTCTTCGATCAGCACCGCTGGTGCAATTCCCTCGAGCGAATGTCACCTGAACCACTCATCATACTGCCCTTTCGTCCCTGTGTCTCACGGCCCCTCTTGCCTATCAGGATAGGGCCTAAACACCAGTCCCTCAATATCACTCCATACGCTAGGCAGGTTTAACGTGGCTCCCCATGGCCTCTCCCGCGTCTGTCGTGCAAATGTCACTCGGCCTGCCAGAATATCCCATCTCACTCCGAACTGCCTCGCCACCCGATCCGATCGATGCAACTCCACTACTCGTGGCCTGCTCCCAATCATGTAACATCACGTAAAGAAGTAACAACTAGACAACCCCTCCTCCCTTGACCACCCCCTAAATCGCCGCATCATGTATGGCCTCCACACTATATCCACTGCCCGCACCTCATCAAACTGTCTCCTCCACATGTCTACCTCTTACATCTCTCGGTACCGCAGTATAACCCCTGCCTCTGCTCCCCACCACCACTCTACGGGCTCCCTATCATCATGCTCACCAACTCTTGCTATAATCAGCCTGGTCACGCGGATATGCTCTCAGGCCCACACCTGTAGTAGTGTGACGTTTGTCACACTCAACTGCTTCTTGTAACGAATCACGTGCATGTCTCGATACAACTATGCTAACATGTAAGTCCCCCACGCGAACTATCCCTCCCAGCCCTCGATGATGTGACGAATCACCTCGACCATCCTCATGTGAAGAAACTGACCACTCCGGTCTGGCAGAAGTATACCACTAATCAACCCTGCCAGGTACAGTGATAGTACCGGTACCCTGCACGACACCATCCTATCCACATCCAACTGACCCCGCTGCACCGATAGCTCATCACTACCAAAAATAATACGCATCAACTCATCCAGTGCCTCGTCCTCTAACCAACACTCGCTAATCGGGAGCCCTGATATTGGGAGCCTCAGGATCCGCCACACATCCTCCAGTGTCACCATCATCTCCCCTGTCGGTAGGTGAAAGGTCAACGTCGCCAAATCCTACTGCTCTATCAACGCTGTCAGCATGGCCCCGTGGGCCTTGATCGTCGGATATGCCATCATATAAAGTAGTCCTACCTCTGCTAGTCTCTGGTGATCCTCCCTAGTCATCCTCGCTATGCATCTCCTCAACACCTCTGATTGTCTCTCTCGCATCCGCAAAATGCCCGTTTTCTGCATAAGCACAATCCATTCTATCATTTTCAAATTTCCTCCTCATCATTCTCGGATTTCCCATTCGTGCCTTTGTTTTCCCCCATCCCGTTGTCACTCCCCCTCCCTTTAACCTCGGTGGTCCCACTCCGTTGGCGGACCTGCCCCCGCGGCGGCGGACTCGCGGCGGTGGCGGACCAGTCCACCCGCCACGGCGGCGGACTCGTTCGCCCACGGTAGCAGACTCGCCTCCGCGGCGGCGGACTCGTCCACCTGCGGCGGTGGACCCGCCACCGTGGTGGCAGACCTATCTACCACCGGTGGCAGACCTACCCATGTGGCATACGCCTCCCTTGTTTCCCCCTGTGCGGATTTTGAGAAATAAATTAAATCCGCCTTCTACCCATTTTTCTTCCCGCCCTCCCGAACAAAACCCATGTTTTTTTTTCCCAAAACATTTGCATAATTGACGCAAAATCCACAAAGTTAAGTTTTGGGCTAACCTAGTGTGGTACGACACGGTGGGTGAAGAATATCCGCCTCTCGTCCGCTCGATGAATGATGTCACTATCGTACTCCGGCATCATGCCCGATCTCTCTCGCCTCCTCCTCTTCTTCTCCTCTTTCTCCACACTTGCCAGCTATCGCAATGAGCAAAGGTAATTCTCCAATTACCTTTTATTACCTTTTCCCTCTTCCTTCCTTTTTCAAATAAAAGTTTTTTTTTTCCTTTTTTTACCACAAATTCCTCCAACTAATTCATCCAGCCTCTTTCTTCTCGGGGCTGCCATTCGCACATTGTTTACCCGATTGACTCCGTTCAAACACCATTCTTCTCATTTTTCCGTGCTCTTTCCAACAACATATACCACTCCTTACTTTCGAGAAGTTGACCGAGACCCCTTTTTCCTCCCCCGTCCGCCTTCTCGAGGGGGCATACCCTACCATCCTCTCCTAACCCGTCGCTCTAAGCCTACCTTCGTTGGACTGGGGCATCCTCTCCACATTCCCTCCGTTTGAGGCAGCTCACACATTCCCCCATGCTGGGGCATCTCTTTTCTGATCTCTTCTTCTATAGAGTCATCTGCATTCTATTTTTCTTCGAAACCCTATTATCCTAATAGTATCATGTAATTGGTTTATTTCTGTAGACATCTAATTTGACCACTTCCATATGATCAAAGACGTCTCCTTATTCATCCAGTTGCTTATCCCCTCTGTTAATATTAATTAAATCATTTGTTTAATTAATACTTTGCATCTTACATAGGGTTCATAAAGTATTTAATTTAATAAATACTTTACCCCTCTTCCTCCTCTAAATTAAATAAATACACCATTTTATTTAATTTAGTCATATTCCCCTTTTGGAATTAAAATTCATTTTTTAATTCCTCTTTTCTCTCTCATTGTCACATCCTCCAACTTTTGCAAGTTGGTCTCTAATCCATCTTAACTCCTTCATCTTCCTCTAATTAACTATGGTTAACATATGCACACCCCTAATCATCATTAGGGTCACATCCTCCATAATCTCCCACTTGCTTCTAATAAGTCATTAGTCCATCTAATTAAGTACTTGCACAACCTTAATCATATGGTTAGTCCAACCTAATCCCCTTCCCATTTATGGCATGTGTCCTTAAGTCAACCTTATTAAAGACTTTCTCCTTTTGGGCAAGGCACTCCACTTCCCCATGTGAATTTCTAATTCACTTTTAATCCCCCAATGCACTCAAAAGGAATTTTTAATTCCTTCACTTCTTCCCACATGTCCTCTCTTTATTCTTTATTCTTTCCCCTCTCCCCATAAGGATATTTGAGGAATTTTTAATTCCTCACATGTCCTCTCACCCACATAGGGACAAGCACCTCCTTTATGAGGAGATCTTGTCCAATCAAGGTACTTTGTACCCCTCTCCATGTCATGTACTATCCTTCCACCTCATGTCCACTTCACCTTTTAGGGCTATATCACATGCCACATGTCAAGATGTGAGGGCTTGTGAGTTCTCAACTCACCTTGGCCCTACATCTTGATCATTGGTGGCTCAATCTTGGCCATCCATCTCTTCTAGGAGTTTTCAAAATTCCTATAAATACCCCCTCTTTTCTCTCATTTTAGGGGGAGATCATTTTGCTAGCCAAACTCTTGCAATTTTATTTCTCAATCTACACTTAGCCATTTTCATGTTTTTTTCCATTTCCATCAATCCTCACATCCTCATCTAGTTTGCATATCTTGCCATCCAAGGAGCATACACGTCAAAGATCGAAGGGCCAACCAAAGGATCGATTCGAGATGAGGTATAAAGTTTCATTTGTTGCTTTTATCTTGTGTTGATTCCAACTTAGGCTAATCTTGAGGTGTAGGATGTCTTTAGTTGTTATTTGCTCTCTTGTGTTTGCATCTTATTTTCTAACAAGCAATTTCGCCCTATCACAGTTTCAATTGAATTCTATAAGTGGATACTTGAATTGAGATTGATACTCCAAGATTGCTTGGTTTTATATCATTACAGTTGTGTAATAGTTGTTTGCAAATCTGATGTCCAATTTGTGAATTGTGCTACTGATCATACTTTCCTAGCCTAGCATCTTATAGTGGTATCTGAGCAATGATTCTACCAACTTGTGGACAAGCAACGATTTATGCAATCGAGTCAAAGAGATTTGAGGGCTATAAAAAGAGAGAGAAAGAGGTTGGAGGCATCTGCTTAGAACACCGACAAGGGAATAAGAGGCATAGGTAAGAAGAAGATGAAGGAGAATAACGAAATCATAACCTTCATTGAGAAGTAGGATCAAGTGAACCAGACACTGATGCAAATGATGCAGACCCTCACTACTGCAATAACCAACAACAAGTCAGGGCCTAATAATTCCAATGAGGGTAACTCTGAGCATTCTAGAGGAGGGAATAATAGCAGAGCTTCAAGAGGATCCACCTTCAGACCCACCCAACCAACCTTTTTTCCTAGAGTAGAGCCATCACAGGAAGGGGAAGATCAAGACCAGTTAGCATTAACACTGTGGTGGAAGATTACAAGAAACTAGATGCCAATGCTCAAGTGATAATCCCTTTTACTGAATACCTCCATGCTAGGAGGGGATTTGGAAGTGATGGGAGACCATGCCCGCAATGAGGGAATAGAGACCTCTAATACAAAGTCAACAAGCTCACACTCCCTACATTCAATGGCTTAGAGAAGGTGACTGCATGTGCATGGGTGCAAAAATTGAATACATATTTCTCTCTCATCCCTATGAGTGAAGATGCAGCTATCAAATTCGTCATTTTGCACTTAGAAGGGATAGCTCACAAATGGTGGCACTATGGTATTGTGACTCAGGGGTTTGATCTCATCATGACATATGAACTAATTTCACACAAAAGCTTATGGAGAGGTTCGACAGAAAGGATCTTAAGGTGTACTTCCAAGATTTGACAAGGGTTAAGCAGCATGGTACCGTGGACGATTATATTTGAGAATTCCAACGGCTAGCTATTATGGTCCCCGATGTTTTTGATAAGAGACTCATGTTTCTCTTCATTAAGGGGCTATCCAAATCTCACCATGGGTTGGTGAGAGCTTTGGAGCCAACATCATTGGAGGAAGCTATTCGAAGGGCTTTGAACCTTGAGGAATCCACAAAGAACAAGCCTATGATCAAGAATGTGTCAATGGGATAGCCCAAGAAGCCACCCCACGAGAATATCCCTCAACCGACCAAGCTACCGTCACTATCTCTCGAGAGGGACATGTCTAGGAACAAGCTTTGGAGAAGGGGATTGTGCTACCATTGTAAGGGCCCTTGGGTAGACGGTCATAGGTGTAGGGGTAAAGGAAAAATCCATTATATTGAGGCAGTCTCTAACGATGATGCTGAAGAAGGGGAAGATAAATTCTTCTTTGATGAGGAGGTGCATGTAGAAGCATTGGGTAGAGGACATTTAGGAGGCCTCTTGCATCACTTTTGGGAGCACCTCAATATCATTCTCTCTGCATTAGAGGGGAATTATATGGACAAAGGGTAACAATACTGCCACCCATAATTTCATCGATGAGAAGCTAGTAGCTAAGTTAAGCTTAAGGGCATAAGATTTCAAAGGATTTGATGTGATAGTTGTAGATGGGTACACTATTCCATGCAATCGTCGGATTCAACAGATGGAGCTAACCATAGGAGGACAAAAGATGTGAGATGATTCCTACATAGTTGGCATTGGTGAGATAGATGTGGTCTTGAGAGTGCAATGGTTGCACTCACTTGGGGAATACACAATGAACTATCAGACTCTAGAATTGAAGTTTAAAGTCGACAGAAGGGAGGTGATTCTTCGAGGTCTCTCCAAGGTGGGTCCTAAGCATGCTTTGAATTAGGCATCAGAGAAGACAACGACAGGAGCCAAGACAACCCTGGATCTAGGTTTGAAGTTGCTTGAGGGAAAGCAACATCTGAGCAGGGAGGACTGTCATGTCCCTGCTTATTGATGGGGCCCTATTTCAATCTTGGCAAAAAAATAGTGTTTTTGAACACTCTCTGAATTTAATATTATAATATTAAATAATAAATTTAAATTATTGATAAATAATATTTAAATTTAATTTGGTCGACTATATTTATGTTGGTGCCTTAAATTAATATTTGAATTTATTAATTGTTTTGGCCAACCACCTTTGGGAGGCATTTCTAGTTGCTATTTAAGTAGGACGGTGGTGGGTGATCCCACAAAGCTGGTTTACAATTTCTAGGAGATTTTGATTTTTGCTAAAATCACATCTTTTTAGAAAATATAATGATTTAAGCCTTAAAAAGTTCCATTTAAAGCATTCCAATTGAAGATGGTTTGATCAAACTACCTTAGATCAAAACCCCTTGGATAGAACCCCACTAGTTTTAAACCATACCTATAACGGAGTCTCTTTTACACCTATCAAAATGCTGATAAAAAACCATTTTTGATTTACCTTTTGGGGGATCAAATGAATTCATTTAAAATTTATTTTTTGTAAGTATGTAGTCCTTATTATAAGCTTCCCAAAAAGTATAATTTTAAATAAATTTAATTTAATTATTATATTTTTTTATTTCTTGTGAATGTAGGTTTTTCACCGAAAATCAAGCTCTCTGCTCCGTGGAAAAATAGCAGATTATCAATTTTTTTTGAAAAATATGAGTGCACTAGATATTGAAGTCCTTTATCCAACAAAAAATTTGAATTTCGATACATTCAAAAATGTTATGCTATACACGCTATGTCTAAATTGTAATTGGTTTGATTTCAAAACTTGATTAAAGAAAAATATTCAATAAAACTATCTAACCAAGTGGAAGCACTAGATATCGAGTTACAAATCTAAATTTGAAAGAATTAGAATTTTATCCTTCATGGAAAAAAAATTATACGCTATACCTGAGCCACTTTTAAAAATGTTGTTTTTTTGAAAAAAACTAGCTTTCGAAGGAGATGGAAAAAGAAGTGCAATCTGATTCCAAATTTTTTGAAAAAAAATATATTTAGAATCTACAGACAAAATGTCACGAAACTCTAGTTTGCATCATCTTCAAATTCCTCACGGTTTAGCCGCTATAGGTGCCCAAAAGTGAAGATTTAGTTAAAAAAATTTATTTTAGTGTCCAGTTTGGCCAAAAATTGTAAACCACTATTGTGGGATCACCTAGCTCCTAAAAGATCATCATGAATTTGGGAAGCAATTGCCTTGCGATTTGAGGACGTAGTCTCTCATTTGGACACTCAGGTATAGATGTAGTCTCAACTTGAGAAATTTGTGCCTCACAGTATCTAGTTTCTTCAAAACATTTTGAACATTGGTTAAGGCATCTGTTGAGTTTGTGTTGTCGTTTGACCTTTTAGGTGCAGAGTCAGTTTTTACGAAGGCTGCCATCATGGGGAAGATTGCTACTATTTATCTCTCGATTGACATCAATACTACAATCGGGAAGGAGCATTAGAATCAGTTTGAACAAACACAATAGTGGCAAAAAGAATATGCCTGAGGAATCAAAGGTTTGGAGGGATGACTTAAAGCATTCCTTTCGCATTGTGCATTTGGCCGCAACTTGATTGTGGGGATAGATCCGTCATTGTTGCCAACAACAATACTTCAGTTCCACAGGAAAGAGACATATTCAACCCTCAGGATCCTGCTCGCGATTCAAATCACTTCTCCTAGCACATCGTTGTTGGCTCTAGGTCTACAGATATAGAGACTCACCGTTATTGAATGCAGTCATTGCCTAATCTATAAACACATATGTATGCAAGGAGATTCTGGATTAGATTAGCTCGAGTTGGCAAAAGGGATTGAGTCAGGTTGAATATTCTCCTCACCGAGTGTTTATGATCTGAGAATTCATGTCTATTTTTGAGTCGTCCTGAAGATTGAATAACCATAGAACTCTTTTGTCAGCATTGATCATCTCTTGGTTATTCCTTGTACTATCATGTAATTGGTTTGTTTTTCAATTGAATTTTGTAAGTGGATACTTGAACTAAGATTGATACTCCAAGATTTCTCATTTTTATATCATTACAGTTGTGTAATAGTTGTTTGCAAATCTGATGTCCAATTTGTGAATTGTGCTACTGATCATACTTTCCTAGCCTAGCATCTTACAACTATGTTTGCCTTCACTTTTTCTTCCCTGTGATCAAACAGTTGCTAGTTTTGGTTATCTAGTGAGTTCAAGTGGTTAGGTTAGCTTGAATTCTAATTTATAATGCAAACTATATAAAGGAATTTATATATATATATAAAATTGAAATTGGTAGAGGACAGGAGCATGTTAGAAAATGATTGTAGTTGTACCACTAAAATGTTGTGTGATTGTAGCTGATTGATTCAAGTCATAACTTCAAGGACTTTTTGAAAGTTAAAATAATAAAATAAATTTAAATATTTTAGTTATGTTGCATGAAATATATATGTTTGATAATATTATTCACTTTTTATTTTAAAATGATAAGTTAATTTGATAGATATTTTAATGAAAATTTTGCTAGATGATTTTAATTAGCAACTTAAATTGGATAGTTCATATCATAATTATTATACTAAGGAGATTGGAAATTTCATTTAAAATGTTGTCAAATTAATTATGAGAATCAATCCTTGGAATTAATCTAAACAAATATGCCTTACATGAATTTCATAATACTCTATTTTTTTTATAGTTATTTGCAACATTTGGAAAAACTAACTATTAAAATAGGTTATTATTCAAACTTGGAGATAGATAAAATGTTTATTGCAATTGTTTTATATTATTGAATATTATCTTATTGAGATCACATTTGTGTATTTTAAAATTCAATTTCTTAGTTATATGTGAGGGGAATCAATTCTATAATATTCAAAAGTGTATATAGTGGCTTTAAGGTGTAGGCTTGTGTACTATTTAAACATGAAACTATTTTATTTGAAAAGGGAAACAACGCTCACAAATTTACATAGGAAAACAATGTAAAAGTGTGATAAATATACTAAAGGTTTTATTGAAAACTTTGTGAATTTATTGTAGTAAAATGATGGAACTAAGGATTCATCATGGAGCCTTTGGCATTATCAAAGAATATATTTGCTAAAATAACCCTCTTGTGATAATAAATGATTATGTAGAATTAAAATGTTTATATATAACCTAGTTCACAATTCATATTTGGTACAATGCATCATGATTGGGACACATTTAACTCCACGTAATATTGGTTAGGTCTAGTACCATTTTACATTGTGCTTCTATTATAAAAAGAGTGGTAGAGAGGTTATGGTAGCGATGTGTCAAAATTATTGTGAAACCCTAGTAATGTGTAGCTTAATTTGTGGTGTTAGGGTTGACTAAGTATTCTTATTTATAGAACTTTGATTATGCGTTACAACCTTATATTTTAGTTATGTTTTAAATGATGCAAAATAATAGTTTGAAAAAAATAAGAGTTATATTTAGACTATAAGAGTGTTGAAATGAACATTGAGTGGATTGAATAATCATAATTAATGAAAGTAGAATTTAGTTCATTCTAGTTATTTTGTTTAAAACCTTTGGGGTAATTTTTGTGTTATATTAGAAACACTAAGGATTTAGTTATTGGTATGTTATCTTGTGGCATTTTTGTGTGTCAATATGAGTATTTATGCCTATGCTCCATATTTCACTAGTATATCCTTAACTAGGTTTCTGATCCCTAGCTTCACGTAAGTGGGTGAAAACTGACCGTAAAACTATCTAGGGAAATGGACTATAGAAAGGGTTGCATATCCACTCACATAGTTTTATAACTCATAAAATAGGGGACATATGATACTTTTGGGTAGGGAATTGAATTTTAGCGCATATTGATGTTATTGGGTTATGTTTGTATTAAAGTAAAGTTATATTTTGAACTAAGGGGAGATATCCTTTTTGTGAGTAAATAGGTATAAGATAGTTGGGATGGAAAATTCGAACTATGGAGCCTTTGTGCATTACGTAGGCAAGGCTATCAGAGATGAGCCCTTGAGGCATAGGTCTGGCCCTTAGGTCTCATCCTTCTAAGGTTTTCTTGGACTTACTATTCTCTCCCGATGTTGTGCATACTGTGTCCTCCCTTACAAATCTAGTTGTAAACTACCATCTAATTTATCTAGTTAAATTAATGATATATCTTATCTTGATGATCTCATGTATCTAATCATCCATAGATCTTATGTTGTGTATCTAGTCATGTAGACACCTTGTAGGTACATGTATTGGGAGCAAAGAAATTATGATGTGATGGAATGCAAGGGAAACTTGAGTAAGTAGGAGGTACGTCATGTTGATTGAAAGAAGTAGTCATTTATTATTTTAAAAATTGACTCATTGCTATTTTGACTCTTATCTAAATGATTTTGTCAATTGTTTCCTTAAAGTAATGCATTATGTTATTGTTTTGATTTATTTTTTTGTAAATTAGTCAAGTTGGTGTAGATTAGTTAGGTTGTATTGTGTCCTTTAAGTGTCTAAAAAGTGGGTATGACATGAAGGATATCTTACTTGACACAAATTAGCACTTTGAGGTGATGGTAGGACATGTTATGGGATATGATTTATAGGTTTTCTTTCTTTCTTATATGAATACTTCTTGGAGGTTAATATTCATATGGTTTATTATGATGGACTTGAGAGAGTTATGGTGAAATGTTGTGAGATATTATGCAATGATTTATGTTGCACGTGTTGATCATTATGATTGTTCTTCATTATTACATGGTTTGATTATTAGCCATACCTTTATATGAGTGTGTAGTGTAGAAAATTGTACCCCTTTCTAGGCGAAAGTACAATTCACACTTATTTGGACCTATTTTGGTGGTCCCTCTTCATTAATGCATTTTAAAACCTCATTAATAGGCCCCTAATACCCCTTTATCATGTATCCTAAGCCCTATTTTACTTAATTTTATTTAATTCTTGATACCACAACCCACATTGAATAAATGCTATGGATTAAATTAATGCCCTAATATTTGTGGAGTCCTAAAGTTTTAGGTCAGGACCCATTTTCCCATGAGTGAATGGGTCCTTATTAAGTGCCTTAAACTCAAATTTGGATATGTTTTTTGGTGGCATTTCAAGCTCTCAAATTCAAATTTCACATGTTGGCTTTTGGGATCTGAGAATTGGAAAATTAGAAAGGAAGCCTATAAAACTAAGTTTCACATTCATTTTACACTAGACAAGGAAGATAAATTCACATGAGATCAAGAATTCATATTCAAGAGCAAGGAAAAGCATTCAAAAGTGAAGTCTTGGAGTAGAACTTGAGTTGTTTTTTGCAAGTCTTCAAGCTCATTTTGATATTAAGATCAAGCATTGCCAAACAATTGATGATAGATGTCTATAGAGGATCATGATGAATTCTAGGTTTTGGGAGTTGCACAAGAAATTAAACCAAGCCTAATGACTTGTTTCCTAAGTGATTCCATCTTCTATTATCTCTCTACTTTAAGCCTAAAGGAATGTATAATCAGATTTGTGACTTATTAGGGTGATTTGAGATCTCCTAAAGTAGATCTTCATCATTATGCATGTTAATTTAGGGATCCTATTCTAACACACTTGGGTAGGGTTTATTCACATAATTTGTTTCTTAATATTAGACACACTTAAGGTTAGGATCACACACACATTTCATGTTTTAGATCTATATTTTTCATCAAGGTTTAATTACCAAACTTGGGGTTTGAAAGAGGCAAACCCCTATCCACCAACAAACAACAATTTTGTTCTGTAGATTTTGCATAAATCTAGATCCTAGAGCGAAGGTACAAAGTTATAGGGAAGAATTGTAGGTCTCATACTTCACTCTTAGATTCTTATTTTTTTAGAAAAGTATGCCAGGACCCACTCGCCCTAAGGCGAATGAGTCCTTGTTCAGCTTGTAGAAACACCAACTTTTGAAAGGTGCACAACATTTATTCCTTTCATATTTTCTAGAAACTTTGTTGGTTCCTTTGGTTTTATGAATAATCTATTACATCCAAGTTGTAGATTGCATTTTGGAGTTGATTTGATATTTTTAATCTTTCTCCCCAAAGTGTTGTTTGACCTAGACCCCTGTCCTTACAAAAAAGGGAAATTTGTAGATTCACACTTTGAATTGACTAACCTCAAGGTTGATAGTCCTTTCATTGTGTGGATCTCATTTCCTAATGAAATTAGAGTAGGACCCCTTTTCCCTCTTTGGATCCACTTTTCCATTTTGGGAAACCCTAGGAACCCTCCTATTTTTCTATGTTTCATTTTGGTGAACTTGACCTTGTACACCAAAATTCTAAAAATTGGAGTCCTTTCAACCCTAGATTTGAGTTTTGCACTAGATTGCATTAGTTTAATTACATATAGGGTTATTTTCACCTTGCATTAGTGAACATTGCATTTAGAGTTAAATTTACATGTTTGCATCACTTAAATTCATTAAAAGTTAGAAAATTTGCATTAGATCTAGATTTATTTTGCATAGTACTTAAATTGAAATCATCATTCAATCATTTAAATTCAGATTTAGATTCACATTGCATCTTAAAAGTAGTCACATAGTTCATCATTTGAACTTAGTTAAAATTGCATTTAGATACATAAATCTGGAAAAATCTGTTACAAAACTTTCTATTACAGATCAAAAACAAAAAACACATAGGATAAACTTAGAATCAGGAAAATCAAATTTAAAAAATAGTAATCTGGGACCCATTCACCCATGGGAAAATGAATCCATGTAAAGATATTTTTAACAAATTTTTGAGTACTTTTTGGTCTCTGGTTTGCATTTCTGTTTCTATTTCCATATCTAAAAATTAAAATACTGAAACAGTCTATTTGTGCATTCAAGTTATGAAGCATTTAGTTACATTTTGCAACATTGTGGGAGAAAATTTCTTGCATATTTTAGTTAAAGTTAGTGTTAGAATTTTGCACTTTTCTTTCATTTTAGCATCATTGCATTATTAGACATATTGGTTTACATTTTATAATCATTAGAAAACAAAAACAAAAACCAAAAACATAAAAAGAAATAAGAAAAATTTGATGAAACCCTTGGAGAAAGCATAGTTATTTGATCATGTTTGTATAGGAGTGAATTTGAAGTTCCCCCTTGCAAATTACCCTTTTGCACCCTACACCTTAGAAAAATCAAATCCGACCATGTAATTCCACGTCATCATTCTGAACTCCATCCACTTGGTGCTTGTTTTTAGTGTCGATAGGGGAATTTTTGTCAGGGATACACACATGGCGCGCAAACGTTTGTGTGGCGCACTATCGTCCTAACAGGATTCCTACCTCTAGAATCTACATAGGCGTTACATTCTCCATTGGCGACGAAATGTAACACCCCTGTGCCTTCCTACTGACCTTTGAATGACTCTTTCCCTCCCAAACCTTATTCAAATCGCTATTTTTCATTTTCATTCCATCTTCTACACACTAATTCGATCTTCTTCACACTTTGATTAACATTCTTTGCATTTTGCTCCATATTCTTGCAATTACAAGCTACTAGCTACACTATCAACTCT
>VDFB02063805.1:0-22528 GCA_007258455.2 Sequoia sempervirens | reverse complement strand
GACATAAGTTCTAGAAGGACAACTCATCTTCTAGAAGGAATCTTTATCTCCCACAAATGCTGAAGGTATATTATCCCATTTATTAAAATGATTTATCTTAATAATGCAAACCTAGGACTTTATTAATTAAATGCAAGACCTAAGTTAACTTTATGCTAGTGTAATAATTAATGTAACAATACACCAACAAACTTAAGTGAAGGATAATTTTGGTATACATGATGAAACGACGAAAATAGGGTGATCTACCTTTTAGGAAATGGAATGCTAGGGTTTAGAGCCTATTTTGCTCAAGTTTCATTCAAGGAAACCCTAGAGATCTCAATCCAAGGATGGAATGAAGGAAAGAGATCTGCTAAAGGTTGTCCTAGGGTGTGTTTAGAGACTAAAAAGGGGTTCACCACCAAGCTAGGGCTTGGAAAGACTAGTAACATGAAAGATCTAATGAAAAAACTTAATGCTATGTAAAACTCAAATGAATGAACTAGAAATGAATGCAAATCAAAACAGTAAACTAAGAAATCAGAGAGTTGCACCTGGAAACCTGTAGAAGCTCAAGAACAAGGTCTACAATGCTGAAAATGTTGAATTTAATGCACACTAGGACTCATATGCCAGGCTAGGCGATTTAGTCCCAGATTAGGATTTTTGGACAGGAACAAAAATTTGAAAGTGACAAGTCTGGAACTCCTAAAATATAGAAAAATCATTGTACTAGGACTCATACACCAAAATTTGCATATCAGTCTTGCTCAGCTTTTTTGGAAGGTCAAGATCTGAATCTACTCTTCTATCTCTACTCTTCCTCCTCGACCTAATTTTTGGATCCGAAATGTTGAATTCTTCTTTGTAGGTGTCTTTTAGTGATCTTGTAAATAAAGTGGCAATTTTGACAACTTCGCAAACTTGACAACTTCTTCCAATCTTTCTCTTCAATGTATCTTCAACCTAGATCTACAAATCACACACTAAAGAGAGAGAAAAATGTTGTTTTGTTATGAGAAAAGGGTTTGGCTTGGTCAAACCCCATTTTGGTAATAAAACCTTGAAATCAAATGAAATAGAAAGGAGGAATGATGAATGAACAATTTATGCTATGTTGCAACTCACCAAACCCTTGAATAGGATACTACAAACATCTATGAAATGGCTAGCATGAATGCAGATCTTGAATCTTGCAGCTTGAATGATATGGATCTTGATTTGAATGCTTGCTTGAATCATAAAACCCTATGTACATCACAAATGTTAGCTCAAAAAAAAACATGATGCATGATGACTTTGACATGATGCTTGATACTTGAATAATGCTCCAAAATGCTTGATAACCAGCTCTTGAATGCTCTTGAATTCTCTTGAATGCTCTTGTGAACTCAAATTTGCTATAATGCATGAATACTTAAGTTACTAGGTCACTTGATTTCTTGTTAGGGGAAAATATGTGAAATGAATCTTGTATTTATACTTGTTTATGCCAAATTTCTCAAAATTACAACACTACAAGCTAACATCAGATCTAGGAGAATAAAATCCTACCAAGAATTTGAATTTAATTTAGGTCTAAACAAAATGGGACTCATACGCCACTGAGTCCCATTAGGCTAATCTTGGGACACATTTTTCAAGAAAGGCTTAGATTAATGTGAAATCCATATTGGGGCCCCAAAACTTAGGTGGGAACCATACGCCCAAGGTGGCGTATGAGTCACAGATAACTAAATTTGAGCCATACAATCCAAAAACACATGAATTATGATTGGATGTTGGTAAATGTTGGGATTAATCTTGCAAAGATGCATTAAATAAGGCTTATGGATGTAAAACAAGGCCAATTAAAGCATAAAGAATCCCAATTAATTAATAAAACCCTAGATTAGTATGAAAGTGTAAAGGTACACATTACAACACCCTAAATAAGGCACAACTAGGTCCACTTAGTTTACAAGGGCCCAAGACCTATTGTGAATGTGTTAAACACATTACAACACTAAATCGGGGCAACATTAAGCTTAATTTAATAGGGAGAGCCCAAACAAGTGCAAAAATGTAGAGGGATACATTTTTCGTCACTACATTTAGCCCCCACTTTAGTGAGAGGAGGAACTTTCTTCAAACTCACACTCAAGTAGACAAACTTGCATCAAGAGGGGTTCAATTATACCAATACTAGTGAGATAGGATGACAACGATCAAGAGGGGTGATCAAGCCCCCAGGATCAAGATCCTCTGACAAATCAACATAAGCAGGGTATGTGCGGGATCATCATGGAAAAAATAGGCCCTTAATGGCAAAAAAATTCAGAAAAATCTGTTAGACAACTTGACATAAAAATTTGAATAAGTTATCTATATTATTTTAAAAATTATGTAGAATAGAATCTATAGAAAATTGAATGTAGAACTAAACTATTGGGTTTATTTAAAAATAAATAAAATCTATTTGGTGAAAATTTGAAATTTCACATGTAGTAAGTACCAATTTCATGGAAAAAATAAGAAGTAGGTGTCATCGACCACCCTAATAATAATAAAATGATAATATTTTTTATAATATTTTATATATAAGTAGGCACTTCATGTCTGGATGTGATGCATATTTTTTGTAATTTTTCCAAGTAAATAATTAATTATGAATTTTTATTACAAATTTTAAAAAATATAAAAACTAATAATCACCTTAACTTGGTCAAAACTTCATGAAATTTTAATTTTTCTTTTTTAATCCTATAGTATGTAGGCTGAATGTGATATGTTTAGATTCAAAAATGTGATGTGTTTTGAAATTATAGATGTTTTCAATCAGCCTATCGACAGGACTTTAGTCGTAATTCTAATAGAAAATAAATAATTATTTATTTAAATTCAAATTAAAGCATAATTTATATTTTTGGAAAGCTGAATCTCCTCTAAAACCCTTTTCGTTTCATCAATTTTGGGTAAAAAAATTGTCACCACATACCCTACAAACCCATAATATTACCACTTTTGGCCCATCATGATCTTGCACATACACCGCACAAACACACATGAAAATGATATAAGGAGCAACAACAAGGCACAAGCATACATTGCCAAAGACATAAATAAAACAAAAGGGGTAGATCAAGCTTTGATCATTTGTCCCACACACTGTGGATCAGATCTAAGCTATTTTTCTGAAAATGCACACTCACTCTAAGGCAAAGAAACTTTAAGTTGTTTGTTGGGTGAGTATCCAAAAGGGTGAGACACATACGCATGTGACCAATATGCACTCACAAGCAAGAGGCTATGGGAAAGTCACACCTAAGTTCAACTCCCATATGTACAATCATACCAAATATATACCTCCTGATAACTTTGATAAGGAGCCACACAACAATGAACTTTGAGCTTCATGAGGCAAGCAAAGCTCTATATGCTTGAAACTCATGAACAAAGAAGATGGCTCCACAGGTAAGCAACATGTGTTATGCAAGGTGGCCAAATAACTAAAATTGCAAAATAGTGTAAGGTACGTTGAAAGGGATTTTTATTTATTCATGTAAGGTCTCTTTGTAAACAAAGATTTTGGCACCTGAATGCTTTCTCTAGCCCTTCTAGGGTTTCTCACCTAAAAGGGGAAAGGATGGGCCAAAATGCAATGTAAAAATTCAAATATTAATGCAAATATGGATGAAATGTGTCTAAATGTAATGTCCTTTGTGTAATAAACTGATAAAATTTATTGATTATTAATGCAAACCTAATGAAATGCAAGTTGTTTGAAAACACATTGAGATATGCAAAAGGACCTAGAAATGAAAGCAAACTGTAACAGAAATGAATGAAACAAAAAGTGTGCACATGGGATCTTGTTGGGGACTAGAAATGACTTCTAAAATGTTGTTGATGCTGATTTTTAGGCTTGGAGGGACTCATTTTCCATTCTGGGTGAATTAGTTCTAGATTTGGGAAACTACTCCGAAGCCCATTTTGGACAAATGGGTAACCAAAACTGCAAAAAACCTTTTTCAAGCCTAGAAATGCGACTCATTCACCACTAATGATGAATCAGTCCACTTTTGAATTTCTAAAAATCTAAAAGTGGAAACTGAAGCCCTCGATCTGCTCTTCAGTTCCTAATAGGTGTCTGCCTCCGAAAGTCTAATTTTCGGCACTGAAGATGACTTTTTATTGATATTTTGACCTTGTAAGAAAGAAGATGTCTTCAATGACTGCAACTAGATCTTTAATGATTTCCACACCTTCAAGATGCTTAAATCTACAAACACACAAGAAGAGAAGGAGAAATGTTGAATGTTAGGGAATGGGGGTTTTGTTGCAAGATGGTGTGTCCCTTGGTCTTCCTTGTCTAGCACAATGCTTGGGTTTGTGACATGGTCTAACTTCCTCTTGTGGATATTAACTGACGCTTATATTAGGCATTGACAGGTTGATCTTTTGGTGCAACGGAAAGGCCAATAATTGGTATCAAATCTTTGGTTCCTTGGTGAAGAGCTTAACCGCTTAAGGAAGATCCTGAAGGCTGATCAAATGGATGATAAAGAAGAACTTTGGACTGCTCTTCAGGATCTTGACAAAGTTGAAAATGAAAACAAAGATCTGAAAGAGAATCTTGATGATGCAAATGAATGTGTCTAGACGCTAAAAAAAAAATTAAAGAAATTCAAGGAAAGACACAGAGAAGTGAGTGAGCAGCTGAAACAAGAGATAATTGGATTGAAAGTGCTTGTAGAAGAAAAGAAGAGAATTGAAGAATGTCTGACTACAATGATACAGAAAAAAATTGATGAGTGCTCTAAACTTGAACAAGAGGTAGTAAACTTGAGAGTAGAACTGGAGAAGGAAAAACTTTGTGAGAATAATTTCAGATCTACCTTCGATAATCTTTGAGAACTATTTGCAGGACATAAACCAAGTAAAGATAGAGGTGGCTTGAAAAATGATGCAGGTGAAAGTTCAAAGGATAATCAAAAGACTCAAGACAAAGGGAAGCAGAAAAGAAATTCAATAAATTTTGTAAGGAGACTGCCTGTGAGACAACCTAATGCACAAAGGTATCCCTCTTTCAATGGTATTTTTTTTCCTGTAATAAATATGGACACAAGGAAACAAAATGTAGGAGTAGGATAAATCAGTTTCCTGGTTCTTTCTCTGGAAAATGTTTTTCGTGCAAGAAGGTTGGACATAAAGCTACTAAATGCATATCTCGGGTGAGAATGATCAGTCAAGTGATGATGAATAGGTTTAATGGAGGCATAATGAATCAATCCTTTAATGGCTACTACTTTACCTATAACAAATATGGACACAAAGCAAATCAACGTAGATCGAGAGGTAATGAAGGTTAGAATAATCAAAAGAGTATGGTCTGTTATAATTGTAAAAAACCTCTGACATATCTCAAAGGTTTGCATAAGTAAGAAGGGAAAGCAGTTCAAATGCTATGGTAGAGAAGAATGATCTGGTAAAGAAGATCAACAAAGAAGAGATGAAGCAAGAGATGAATAAGATATGGAAAAAGAAAGAAGAAGAACTTGAAATTGTTGATGTGTTTGTGCCCTCACCCGGTACAGACAATTCCTCCAAGAATTAGACCTAGCATGGTCTTAAGGGGAGCATTATAAAAAAACTATAAAAACCCCTAGATGGATGGTGTGTCAGAGGCTGGCACGAGGATGGAATGTGAAGAATGAGTAAATAGAGCTTTTGGGAAAGGGACTAGAAGAGAACATGTTGACATGTTGATTTGTAGACCGAATTAGGGTTTTCTATGTTGAGAAGAATGTTTTTAGCAGTTTTTTGTTGTCTGCCACATTTAATGTGAGTTAGGGAAAATCGATGGTGTATAAGGTAAAATATGTAAGCTTTTTTATTAGTTGAACACTTGAAGAGTTTAAAAGGTGTCTTGGAGAGATCTTGAAGCAATCTGAAACTTTTCTAAAGTAACTTGAAGAAATTATTATGGATACTCTGGAATTATTTCTCAATCTATGAAGGAAAAGAGAAGAAGTCTTGACCAAACAATACCTGAATTAGGAAATTTAAGCATGGCAATGGACAAAGGATCAAGTGGCCACATTCCACTGAAGCTTAAAGGAGTTGAATTGGAAGAATTTGATCATAGGAAGTTGAAGGAAATGGAACTAGGGCTGAAGGAAAATGAATTACAAAGCATAAAAACCTTAGGTATGAATTTTTGGGGAGAATTTCCTTGGTTTGCTTATAAAGAATTCATTTTGTTCTTGTTGAATCGATTCAAGAATGGCAGCATTGTGTTGGAAAAACCCTACCTAATCACGAAGGAAGCGATCAAAGCGATTAATGGTTTATGCAGTATTGAGGATCTCCCTGGAAAGAAAACCATGAAATACAAAGATGTGGAGGAACTCACTAGCATTGATAAAGACACTCGAGCTCTTTTGATAAACACTCTTACAGATTCCGCTTTAAGGTATGTTGTGTATAGTATTTCTTACAAAATCTATTTTAGAAATCATGAAGGCTCGTCTTCTCCTATTGTTGTATATATTGCACATATGATGTTTAAGGAAAACAAGAAGTTTGATTTGTGTAGTCTATTGCTTGAAAATTTTGTTGAGAATGCCTGAATGTTGTTGGTTGAGGGTTATCCCTTTTGGTTTAGATCTTTGCTTGTGTGCTTGTCTCTTTACTTTTTGAACTCCCCATCAAGAAGAGAAAATATTGTGTGGGAATCTGGTGTTCCTATTGGGAAAAAAGTCTACATATACCTGGAATCATTGGCAGATAATGTAAGTGTGTGCAAATCATATTTCACATCCTTAAAAACAAATGTATGCTCTGGTATGTTAGCACCGAGTCATTTTTAAGTGGGTTCATCCTCTAGTAAGAGAGAGTTGGAAGTTATTATTGGTGAGTCCCCTCTGGAACCAAAAAAGAGGAAAACTATTGCAAAAAATGTCTCAGAAGAGAAGAATAATGAAGAAGAATCTCTATCTGGATCTGATCAAGAAGATATATGGATGTTGCTAAATAAGGGTGGGATGAAGAAGATTGGTGAAATGTGGAATGTGTGCTCTCTGGTTGAGAAACTTAAAATTGATGATGTGTTGGTTGATTATTTGTTGAATAAGGAAATTTTAGTTTCAGATGTGTCAGATTCTTTACCAGACGATCTAGTAGAGATTGTTGAAGAGAGAACATTGTTGGAAGGATCCGAAGGGCATAAGTTCAATGCTATGATTGAAAGAAGATGCAACAAAGCAAAAAAAAAGTGCTATCTAAACACATGAATGAGACAAAAGAATGTATCAAATAAATATCTGATATTTATAGGTATTGTCTCCAATGGCCAACAGCTGTTGATAATTTCAAAAGTAGAATTGAAGCTATTGAAGTTGAGATGAATAGAATTGGAAAGAATTTTGATTTCTTCAAAGATAGGGATGGAAAACAGAGAATAAGGGTTGGAGAATTACATATATAATTGTTGACTACTTAGAGGCAAAGAGAAGATATGGTCAGAACCTTCTGGTTGGTTAAGGAAGTTGCTGAGGTTTGGTTAGATCATCTCTCTAGAATTCTCTCTGATGCAGAAAATTGTGCCTGACTGTGTGTGTCTCCTGACAAGACATCCTCCTTTACATAGTTATCTTTGTTGGAAGGTATGAGTGCAAGAATGAATTTGGTTGTGCTTGTGTGGAAAAGAGTTCTTCTGATCTTAAGAGAGAGGTATAAGAAAATCTTTCAAGTAAAAAGTGTCATTCTTGTTTGAATGTTTGAAATGGGAAGCTAGAACTTTTGTGTATATACATATGTTTGTATCCTACCTTTTTGGTCGCCCTTTTCCATTTATGTCAAAGGGGGAGAGAATTATGGAGAGAGTTAGAGTATAAAGATATAGGGGAGAGAGTTATGCTAATGTTATGTTTTTGAAAAAAATTGGCACATGTTGCCATCAATGACAAAGAGGGAGATTGTTGGAAGAATGGAGAAGAATGATCATCTCTACAATTTTGTGTTATAATTGATGTCACTGTGTTGTGATTGCAAGCTTAAGTCACAGTGCTTGATCCGATATTTTGGTCCTACATCTGGACTAGTATTCAAGCTGCACCCTCCGATATTCTAGTCTACAATCTTCTGTAGTTGGTAGTTGATGCTTGCGGTTTTGAGAAATAGTTTATGATTGTTGAAGGCATGTAAGTTCATAATTTCTCGTGCTTTGGTTCTCATGCGGCATATTGGCATTATTCTGTTGATTGCTTTTTGCAATGAAGTCTATTTATGGCTAACTTCTTGGATTAGTCATGATATGGTGAATTAATTTTGTTATGCAGATATATGTGTGACCTATCTTAGGTCCATGCCAACATGATGTAGCATATTGAGTGTTTGAATTTTTATTTGGGAAGATTTTGTGAATGCTCGAAGCCAACAGGTTGGTATTTTTGGTAAACAAGGAATTGCATCTAAGGCTGGCCTAATTAATGCTTGTGGGTAGATCGAGTGTATATATGTTGAATAGTTTCGGTAAATGGTGTGTAATCAATGAGGCAGTAGTGGATGCAGAAGTGAAGAAGAGAAAAATGATGAAGTGTGTTAAGTTTGTCTATTGAGCATCACCGGAACTGCATCAACACTTGTTAGGTGCACTTTTTTAGTTCATTTTGGTTGTAAAGCCCAATTTTTGTTTTGTAAATCTCTTGTAGGAAGTGAGCCTCCCTGTTGGACAATGAGTCCTTTCTGTAGGCAGTGAGCCTTTGTACCTGGAGAGTGAGTCCTCTTCTGCGTAGTGAGCCCTTGGCAGTGAGCCTTTGTTTCTAGTTTTGTAATCTCTTTATATTGTGAGTTAATCCTCACCGTGGTTTTTCCCTCATTGGGTTTTCCATGTAAAAATATGGTGTTCATTGTGTTGATTTTACTTTCTATTATCTGCATTTCATGTTCATACTTAATAACATAACAGTGTGGTTGTGAAGTTAATAAGTGTTGAAATTTTGAGTTTAATTTTTTGTGACAACTAATTCACCCCCCCTCTCAGTTGTCCTACGCCTTTTAACAATCAGTATCAAAGCTGGTCATAGGTTCAAACCCCTCACTTGTGTTGGGGGGATTGTTGCAAGATGGTATGTCCCTTGGTCTTCCTTTTCAAGCATAGCGCTTGGGTTTGTGACATGGTCTAACTGCCTCTTGTGGATCTTAGCTGACACTTGTATCAGACATTGACAGGTTGACCTTTTGGTGCAACAACAAGGCCAACAGGTTTTCCTTGGTCAAACCCCTTTATAGGTAATTAAACCAATATGAAGAAAGAATGTAATGAAGCATGCAACAATGGAGTTAATACCTTGCCATGATGATTGATATTGAATTTTTGCAAGAAAACATGAATAATTTTCCTTTGAATGTGTAAAAAATGATCTTGAATGACTTGGAATGCTAAAACCCTAGCTTTCTTGAGAAGAATAATGAATGATGAGTGAAGGATGAATGAATTGGTTATGAATTAGGGTTTAGAGACTTGTATTTATAGGAAATTCACCTTATTTTCCCGTTGATTGGATCCCTAAGGCCGACATGGAGGAAAATAAAACTTGAAATCCAAAATTTCCCGCTCAAACCCTAAAAATGGCTCAAATGGGACTCATTCGCCATCAAGGGTGAATGGGTCCCACCTAGATGGGACTGATTGACCCCTAGTGGTGAATGGGTCCCAAAGGGGCCATTCTACTAGCTAGGATGCCAGGAAGTAAGGAAATCAGGTTTATATGGTGACTTTGTTGGTTATTTCATCAAATTATGCCTCGGGATGCACAATATGGGGTCATAGGGGCCTATTAATGATGATGTAAAGGTCAATTAGGGCTTGGGACAAAAAATTCAATGTGAAAGTGTGGTTGAATACACTTTACAACACTAAAATAGGGTCCACACAGCCTAGAAAGGCACAACATTCAATGTGAATGTGTAAAACACATTACAACACTAGATTAAAGTTAAGTTCCATTTACAAGCCTTCTAGTTTAATGTGAGGATCTATTTAAATATATTTACATTGTTGAATTAAGGGAAAATGGGTTCATTAAGTCTAGAGAAGTGTGAAAGTCTTTTACAATACTTTACAACACCTTTACAAGACATTGATAAATGCATTTTATTTAGTTTGCAAGGGTCCAAGACCTAGTGTGGATGTGAAAAACACCTCACAACACCAAATCAAGGCCTCGTTAAGTCCAATTTATCACCAATTATTCCCAAATCAAGCAAGAAAAAGGGATACTTTTTTTGTGTCCACACTCTTCTTAGGGAACATCATGCCTAATGTCTCCAAGAGAGGACAAATCAATGAAATATCATGCTCTCAGAGGATATCAAGCCCAATGACACCACAAGAAAAGGACTCATAGCAAGAATAAAGACAATCACATAGTGAAACATGAGTGTTGATGTATGCCCCCACTTTAAAGTGGTTGCTAACACCATTGTTGTGATCAATTGCTTTAAAGTAGAAGAAGACGAGAGTTTATTTGAAAATTGCTATGCCAAGTCATATGTTTCTAAATGAAACTACATCACGGATAAGGAGATTCCCCCAAAATGTAATGCTAACATAGAAAGAAAAGTATGTCACATGCGAGCTAACCTAAGGCATGTCATCTACATCCCAAGCTTGCTCTTATATATACATGAAAGGCAGTCAACTATCCAAAAGATACAATGACAAGTGACATACAAGGAAAAGGCTACCTAACCCCTTGCCCCCACTTAGTGAAAGACAAGGATGAGCCGGGATAATTGATGAGAAACATGCTAGAGTGAAAATCAATATCAATTAGAGGAATTAGGTGCCTCATCATGAGGAAGAGCACCACATTCCTTAAGATGTTGAATTTTATCACTTAAAGCCTTACACTCATTAGTAGAATGACCATGAACTCTATGATATCACAAAATGAACTCTTGTAGTAGAATTTATTTCATGTTCTTGGAGGGAGGGCTATCAAATGATCTTGGAGGAGTCTCGACAAGATACTCTCTTGATCAATAGAAGATGTTCCTTTATTTTGCAACAAAGATATCTCTTGTTTAGTACAAGGTCTCATACTTATGCAACACTCTTTAGATTGCGAGATTTTGTTCTCTCCTTTACAAGAAGGTGTAAAATCTATCGAATTTGAATAATTAGTGTTTTGCATGATGGCATTGATATTAAACAAATATTTCTTTGTTTCTTTCATTTCTTTAAGAAGATAACAATCAAGACCACTAGTGTCTATCAGTTTAGAATGCACTAATGTTAAATTCGGCTTAGGGGGATCTTTTGTAATAGTGTTGATGTTAAGTGAAGGTTTGTTTGTTTGTTTCAAGGGACAATAACCAAGACCACTAGTCTTTTCTTGTGTGTGAGGCTCTATAGGAACATAGATACCTTATTCTCTAGCATGGCATCCTTTTCCACTATAACCAAGTTGTTTCATAAATTCATAACCATTTCCATAAAGGTTTTTCATTTCTTTCGGATTCGGTGGTTGCTCATAATTAAGTTCATCAAAGTTTGTTGTGTAATTTTTTGTCTTTTTTTCTAAAGTGTTTGAGGTGGATGCTTTCGAAGGTTCTTTTGAATTTTGAATTGACATTACTGCTTTTTCTTTTTCATGCTTCTTTATTATGATTTCCGGTTTCCCATCAAAGCTCACTTTGGTGGAAAACAATGTCAACATTTATTCCTTGAATCATTATTTCTATTTCATTTGGTTGTGCATTAGAAAGGATAGGAACTTGTTGTAAATCACTTTGAATCATGTTGTAATAATGAGGGGAGGATTGAATAAGGTCCCATAAGGATATCTTAGAAGGATTTTTCTTAAGTTGTTCAACAAGATCATATTCATTTTCACTTTGCGAAGGCAAATGAGGAGGACCAGGTAAGATAGGTTGATGTAATGGGATGGATGTTGAAGGCATTTTTCTTGGTTGAGGACTATTTCTAGTGTTATATGTATGAGAAACGGTATTATAACTCAGTTGTTGTGAAACATTATTCTTAGGTGGGTAAAGGATTTAAGTTCAAGATTTTTTTGAGTTTGTGGTCATTGTGAGGGTCGGTAAAGAATTAGAGAATTCTTAGGATGTCCCATAGGGTATGTAGGAGGTCCATTAATCAAGGGGGATCTAATGGAAAGTTGTGCATTTATAACCTTAGTAGTTTTGGTTTGATGTCTTTCTAATGCAGGGAGTCTAGTGTCATATTTTCACCATCGTCTAAGCAAGTCACATCACTATTGTTGTCATTTTCTTGTAGCATGATATCCTCCCTAGGAGGAGATTTTTTAGGAGAACTACAAACTAGATGTTCATGACATTCAATGGTTGGTTCTTCTAAAATGACTTCATCACAAGTAGGGGAGTGATCAATGGTTGAATTGTTTCATTTATCAATGATGCTATTCTCTTGTTCAATAATGTTTTCCCTAGGGGAAGAGAGGCATCTAAGATTCTTATGAATCTTATTGCTTTGATCTTATAACATCAAAGTATCTTATTTACCAATAGTAGAGATATTAGGAGAAGGTCCAATTTGATTGTTATGATTGTTCATGATTTCATCCTTGTTTTCTAAGGGCTCGTTCTCTTGTGGCCCAATTTCTACCCTACTAGGGGATCTTTTAGGGGAGTAACAAACAAGATGCTCATCAGATTCCATGGTTAGGTTTTTTAAAGTAGCTTCATCACAACTAGGGGATACATCGAGAGAAGGAGAATCATGCTTTCAAATGATTGGATCCTTTCATTCAAATAGATCTCTCCAAATGGTAGGAGCATTAGGAAAGGGAGAAATAAGATTTTCCTGACTTTCAAGTGTATCTTCTAACACTAAACTATCTTCTTCATGAAGAGGAAGGATATTAGGAGAAGAACCAATGTGACTATCACAGTCATCTACAATTACATCCCTATGTCCTATAATGTCTTCCCAAGTGGGAGAGGTAGGAATGTTGATGAGCCTAGTTTTTGGTCAAATTTTGGGTAGAATCTATAGTCCATTTGCTAGCAATGTCATGAACTTTAGTAGTTAAGTGTTAATATTTGTATAATGTTCCCCTCAAACCATTGTCATTGGGTTTAACCCTATTTCTGTGAAGTTTTAATGACATTGACATATTATGTGGATTATCTATGTTGATTTTTCTTATGGTTGATGAATGTTCTTTAAGGTGATTGTGGATGTGCAATTATTATGCATACTGACATTGCTATACAAGACACAATTTTTGGATGCTATGTTGAGAGAGGAAACCGATAGATGATCATGCAGAGGAATCATTCAAAGCAGTCAACTGAAGGATGACGGCAGCAGATTCCCCACGACAGTCAATTGTAACTGCCTTGTATTTATGGCATTGATAAATCATGAGCGTTATTGCAGCACTGAGTCCACGTTTGGGCATACATGTCTGACTGAATTCCTTGCAGACATAACTGCTCTGCCACTCTTTTCCATGTTTTCCCTAAAAGGTGTTCTCTCAGTTAGTGGGAGTTGACCACCCTGTTTAGCTAGTTGTATAAATAAGGATTTGAATCTTGTTCTTGAGGATTCTAGATTCAGAGGTTCTAAGATTTTGGAGGTTCTTAATTCTTGATTGTTGTTGTTAGATGATATTGAGGATGTATTAAGCATTATCCACTTTTCAATACAGCCATGTTGCTACTCTGTTTATACATTTTTCAATGAATGAGATGATAGTCTGAGTTTAGGAATTTGATTTTGTATTATTCTTAGGGGATACTCATCCAAGTGGGCCCACTTGGTGAGTAATCCATTCTTTAGAGTAATTAGTTTAGTTATTATTTCTTTTTCTATTCTTAGTTAGAAATTTGGCACCGACTATTCCTGCAACCACTAGAAGTCCATTTTGTTTCTATACCTACAGCCAAAGCAGACAGAGTAGCTTCTTGTTTGTTGCTCAGATCTTTTATTCCTATTATGCATTTTTGTTTAGCATAGTTTTTGATTGATGTTCAGCATTTCCTTTCTTTCCTTTTCAAACAATTTACTTTCAGTATTGTGTTTCTTAGCTATCGACTAGAAATGACTACTTAAGAGTTCCTAATGCACATACTGTGTTGGCCCATTTCAAGTTCACATCCCTGGGTTGACAATTTAAATGCACCTTCATGATGATTGAGGTAGCTATTCAAGTTAGATGTCCAATCTCTGAGTCATGGCTATGAGTCTTGGTTATTGAATCATTGTAGGATGCTAACATTTTTGGCATCATTGTTGGGGATGGTGTCAAGCTAAGAAGTCCTTTGGAGTCATTGATAGTTTCTCTTTGATAGCACTTCTCTTGAATTGTTCTTAGAATACCCCCTTGCTTAGACAAGTAATGATCTACTATTCTTTTTCTCATTCTTTGTGTGAGCTAGTTGATGCTGAGTTGATACCGTATGCATAGAAGAATGATCTTGATCCATTTCAACTAGTTGAGCTTCCAAATTTTCCCAGAAACGAAGAAGAAAGAGGAACTATTTCCCTTTCCTAATGCATATCCTGATTTGACTAAGTTCTAAAGCCTCCACTGAAGATCAAAACCAGATTGATAACCCCTTTTTCCCTGAGAATCCATCAAGAAGATATGGGTGATACCTTCTTGTTTCAGTTTGACATACTCTGCCAGAGTTATGACTGTATCACTGATGCTCCTGGACTTAAGCTATCTCCTACCACTTTAAAAGAAGTTTCACTAAGATGGTTTACGAGTCTAGGTAGAGACACTGTGAAGACTTGGGAGGACATGAAGACAAAGTTCCTAGGAAAATACAAGGAATATTGTAGGGGTAGTGATATGAAAGGAGGTGATTTCTTTAGGATGCAATAGAAGGAAGAGGAAAGCTTGGAAGATTACATTTCAAGGTTTATGTTTTTCTTCCAGAAATCTCCACACCATACACCCAATGAAGAATCACAAAAGTTGCTTTTCTTAAGAGAGATCAATGAGAGTTGCACTGATGCTAAGGACTTGATAGAAAGAGGAGATATCACTCAAGTTCCTTGGGAAGATATCAAGAAAATATGTCAAAACTATTCTAGAGCAACTTCAAAGAAAGAGAGAGAGAGATTACCAATCTTTTGTGGGTAAGTCATCTACCAATAGAGTTTCAAGGATGGAGGTTATTAATTCATTGGCAGACTTCAATCAGGATATTACAAACAATCTAACTACTCAGTTGGATATACTTCAGGCCAAAGACAAACATGAGGAGGCAGAGGCAACGTTGATTGAATACTACCCTCATTACAGAAAAAAGAAGCAAAAGGACTGCAGATGCAAAATGGTAGGTAATATTGACAGCAAGATTCCATCTAAGTTCAAACCAATTCAGATTGAGGAAGATCAAGTCTACTTTTTTGCACAAAGGAAGCCTTGGGTTCCAAGACAAGGTATGCTACTAGATCTACTATCTTTTTCTGGGCCAAACCAAATAGCCAGTTGCATTCAACCATCTTCTCAATCCCAGGGGACTGCTATAATGCCTCCACCTACTAATTCAAGCTCCAATGCACCCAAACCTACTCAGCTACTAGCTCAACCCACACCCAACCCAAATAACACACCACAACAGTAGCTAGTACATTTTTCCTATTCAAATCAATTCCTTGCATATGTTGTGAGTGTAAGTGGCATCCTACCAACTCCTTCCACACCCACCATCACTGAGCTACCTGTGGAAGAGGAAGAGGAACCTCTAAATGATCTTGTTCATCCAACTATACCTAAAAATCTTGAACCAGTTCTAGCTAGGAAGACTACACAAGAGCTACCATTTCCTCAAGGATTGGAAGTTGCCAAGCATAAGGGAGACAAAAAAGATACAACTTTTGACATCTTGGATCAACTAAAGCATATATGTGTTCAAATACTCCTATTTCAGGCCATAAGAGATGTTCCAATCTATAGAAAAGCTATCAAGGAAGCTTGCACCAAGAACCCAGGAAGGAAGAAGAGAGACCCGACTATAGTCCATGTGATGGGACAACTCACTGATATCATGTTGGGAAAAGTGACTATTCCCAAGTATAATGACCCAAGCAGTCCTATGGTAGCAATTGTTATCAACAGAATCCAAGTAAAGAGTGCCCTAATTGATTTGGGGGCAGCAATAAATGTGAGAGCTAAGGACATCCTGCATCAACTAAATCTTGCAAGCATGAGATCTACTCCTACTATCCTACAGCTTGTTGATAGCTCTACTATTAAGCCTGATGGTATAGTAAAGGAACTTGTGGTAATTCTAGACTCTTGGGAGTATCCACCAGATTTCATGGCTCTCTCTCCTAAGCCCACCTTAGAAGGCTATCTTATCATTCTTGGAAGGCCATGCTTAGCAACAACATATGCTTATATTAGGTGTCGGTCAAGTGATGTGACTATTTCTGATAGTAGGGATACTAAAAAGCTTGTTCTTTATCTTCCTGCTTAGCCAATCCATAATTAAGAAGATCCTGCATGGCCACAAGTTGGTGAAGAGGTTGAGAAAGTTAACTCAGTGGTGCAACTCATGATGCTAGATAGAAGTCCTTCCTCATAGTTTCAACATGAAGATGAAGTGTTATTTAGTATAATTTGGAACCATCATGAAGTGGAGGAAGCATCATCTACTACTTTAGTCAGGACACTTCTGCCTGTTCTTCCTACAGCCACTATTCCTGAAACAATAGACTTACTGAAGTCTCATTAGCATGAATTTGCATGGGACTATCATGATATGAAGGGAGTGGATCCTAAGCTCTACACTCATAAGATCTACATCAGAGATTATTTTCAACCAGTAGGGAAACCTCAACAAAGAATCAACCCTACATTGAGAGAAATTATTAAAATAGAACTGCAAAAATTGTTAGATGATGAATTTATCTATCCTAGTTCAAACAGCCAATGGGTGTCTCCATTAGTGATCGTGCCGAAGAAGGGAGGAAGATGGCGAGTTTGTGTTGATTATAGGGAATTTAATGCTACCACCAAGAAGGATCATTTTCCTTTACCCTTCATTTATCAAGTTTTGGACTCACTTGCAAAAAAATTGCAGACAAGGTGGCTAGGACTGTGCGAAGTTGTTGAGGTCTTTCCTAATGGAGTTGTTCAGCTCACCACCATTGACCCTGTTAGATTCAAGTTACTTGTCAATGGTCATCATCTTAGATTATATCATGAGCTAGCTTCTAAAGAAGAGCTCCTACAACAATTCACCCAGCGTTCAGCTCACAAGCTTTCTACAGTCGAAAGTGGTGGACCTAGCGTCCCACCTTTCGGCTAAATTAAGGTACATACTTTTCATAATAAAGATTTCCAATTTAGTGGAAATCTATTTCTTCACCCATCCGCCCATCTGTCCATCTGTATCACCTTTCTCTCTCTTCCATCATTTCATTCCACCTCACTTCACTTCGCGTCACATTCATTAATTGCTCAATTATTTCTAAAAAAGGTGAAACGGTACTTTCTCTCCACAATCTTTGCAATGCATCTTTTGCACGTTCAGGTATGTACGTGGTAATTCTCATCTTTTAATTACCTTTTAAGTGCATTTATTTAATCATGGCATGTTACTATAGGTGATTACATAATATGTCATTACTTCTTGTCAAATCACCACTCCCTTCTCACATGTGTGGAAACATGTCAAAATTTAGGTTGGGGGGGAATAAAGAAATGCAAATATATTGCCTATGCATCAAATCATAATTTGGCTACGTCAGAAAATTTAAATAAGCCGATTTGAAATTTTGGCTTGCATGTGTGAGGTGATGTTAACTGAGCTACCAATTCTTTCCATCATCGCTCTCATTTATCATCCCTTTCCTCACCTTAATTGCCATGTCATAGTCTTGAGTCATAAATGGTAAATGGTAAAAATAGAGACAAAGAAGGAAATTTAGTCAACACTAGCAGTGAAAATTTAGTAGGAAGTTGTTGGCTTTTAGACAGAAATTGTTGAGGAAGGAAATTTTACAGAGTAACAGTGATTTCAAACAATGGGAGGTGGCTTAATTTGGAATGAACCCTCTGCTCATGACATTTTTTTGCAAGACACACAATGCCTGGTAGAATTTCAACACTGTGGATGGTTTTGATGAAGGCATTGCACTCGAATTTGTTCAAACATTCTCTAAAGGAAAAGTTGTGGTAAAAGGGTTAGAATTTGTGGCAACTGAGGAGAGAATTATAGAATTTTTAGGGTTACCTGCTGATGGAAAAATTTACCTTGCCTCTAGGGATGCAGGTCAGCCAGAGCAGAATTCACAATACATGGCGACCCGCCAATTAGCATAGACAAGTAGGGTGCAAAAAGAATGTCTTTGCTTGAACCATGGAAGCAAGCAGTTGTCTACATTATAAGGTATATCACCTGTGAGGGGCATTTTTCAAACTTGCATTCAGTGCATTTCAAGCTCTTGAGCCACATGAGGCATGGAAGGAGGATGAATGTGCCCAATGTTCTATACAGTCTTCTCTCCATCATGGCAGCCGAAACACAAAAAGGTAGGGACAACTTTGTCTCCCACCATTGCTTGATAAAATTGTTGGTTAAGAAATATTTGCATGATGTATCTGGAATGACCTGGGAAGAGTTTATCAAAGTTGGTCAAAATTATCATCAAGAAGAGTTTGTCAATGTTGAGAATTTTCCACCTAGGGCTATACCTCAATCATGTAGGTCTAGCAGAAGATTAAGAATAGCTGAAGCCACCCCTGGTATTTCAACTTATGGTGCTAGTTCTAGTACGAATCCTCCTACAACAATAGAAGAAGCCATAAACATTAGTTCCTCTTAAACAAAGCATGCAGAAAAAGAAAGTTCTTCATTTGATTCTGATGATGATGTCCCCCTGCAAACCCTAATAAGAACTAGAGCATGGAGGAAAGAGGATGAAACAAGAAAAGGAAAAGGAAAAGCCCAAACACAGCCTATAGAGAAAGAGGTTCTGAGTGCTAGGAACAGAAAGGTTGACCCTATTCATCCTGCAGCCAAGGGAAAACGTAAGAGCACCCCTAGGAGGTCAAAACCAGTTGGGCCGGATTTTTGTATGCCTTCACAGGAAATCCCTGGGCATGGTGAGACATCACATGGGGACATTGAAGCTCCAATGGAACAAGAGCATGTTGAAGAAAAAGAAGAGGATATATTTGTGAGAGCAACAAGTTCATAACACTAGCAGACCTTTCTAATATCGCAGAGGAGTTTGAGGATGAGTAGGGGTTTTTGCAACAAAACTAAGAACAAGCACAAGAGTTCCTACAGCAATAGCAAGATACAGAGCAAAACCTGGAATGGGAACATGAGGTCCTATAGTAAAAAGGGGGCAAAGAAATAGTACCCCTACAACCAAAGACAACTGGGCAGCCCAAGTGCATGCAGATAGTACTGTATGGGAAGTAGCCATCAACAAAGACACTAGTAGGAATTCATAACCCTCCTAATTTTATGGTTCATGCATCAATTTTAAATTTATGAAAAGAAATAAAAACGAGGGAGGAAGAATGGAAATAGGAGAAGAGACTAAAAAAGGAAATTCAAGAGAGGGATGAGGTTATTAAGGAGAAAATGAGGAGATTGCTACTTTAAAGAAGAAAGTAGATGGCATTGTGACCCTGGTGCCACAAATTCTAGAATGTAGAGCTCCTCCAAGGGTTTATGCCCTGCACTTGAAAGAGAAATATCTCTCTTTCAAGTTGTCAAAAATTGTTTCAGATTTAAACCCCTCCATTGAAACTCCTACCAAATTCTTCAATGCCTTGAGATGAAAAATTTGTTATGTGAATTCTATTTGCACAATTATGTTGTCACGTAGGATCATGACTGGAACCCGTTGCTATATGTTGGGGGTATTCAGCTACAAGCATTTATGTCTTGGGTCCAAAACGAGATTAATTGGGGTGAGCAGAACAATGCTTATAAGAAAATGGAATCTAACATCCCCTTAGCCATTAGGGCTAAGTCAAGCCAACCAAGTGATATTCGTAGAGAATGGCTCAGGATGCTTCTTAGACCAAGCTATGGTAACAAAATCATGCCCTCGATTGAAGCTATCTACACTAAATATGAGGTCAAAGCAGCAACAAAAGAGGAGCTTGTAAGAGGATACCTAGAAACTCATAAATGATACATATATAGATATATCCTCTTTATATCATCCTTGTAATCAGTTATGTATCTTCAAATATAAAAAAATTAAAAGGAATCCAATGTGTATCATCTAATAATAACTTATAGAAAATATCAAAAACATCAATAATAAAAATATATATATTAACTAAGAAGCCATGCAAGCATACAATAGTATATGTTGGTAAAACTATAATATATACAAGAAAGCAATATATGCATACAATTCCACATGTTATTAATACAAAATACATGTACAAGAAAGCTATATAGGAACATAAAAAAATCGTAATATAATCAGTCCTCTCAACTAGGATGGAAGAGTTGATGACCTTTTGATTATTGAGTAGAGAGAGAGACAAGTGATGATTTTTTATTTTGAACCTACTAACTTGAACTCCTCTCTAAATTTTTGGAGCTCCACATAATATAATTCAAATATATAAATTAATATAGAAAAAAATAATTATACAATGATATATAAGGGAATAATCACTTACCACCATTTGATAATTAGGAACAATATATGAAAGAGACAAAGAATAAGGCAACTTGTATTATTAGGAAGGACGAGATGCCTTTATATAGCATGACATCATGTTTGAGTCTCGAAACCCTCCCATATCGTCAACGCATGCGTCTAGGCTAACCATGTCAAGTTTCACTCCATACAAGCACAAATTGAAAAAATTTCAACGTTGGCCCCATTCACATGTCACTATGTGGGGTCAACATGAGGAAACGCTATTTTTTTGGGAATGAAATAACCAAAGATATGATCAAATAATATCTAATCATAAATAGTTGTAGAGTAATTAGCATTTGATCATATGGAAATTTCTAGGAGAGCTACAATAGTTGTAGCATCATGAATTAACAACATTAAAAAGTACATCATGAATTAATTATGTAACCATATAAGTCAAATATAATTCTATCAAGAAATCAATATCAAATAGATAATATAATCGCATAACTCATACATTTCAATGTCATTGATCTTCTTCTTCATCCAACTCTTTGTCTGTATCATCCAATCCAGATTCGACATTGTAAGGATTAGTCATATCATCATCATCGCCATTGATATCAGTTTCGATAATGTCATCATCCACACGGATATCATCTTCATGAACATTAACTCCTACACCATCATGATCTAATTCCTCTTCTTCAACATCTTCATCAGGCATATCATCAACTAACTGTTGATCCTGATCATCATCTGCATCATCTGCATCATCTTCTAGTTCTTTGGTATCTTCTTCTTCCACCACATTATACTTTACCAGCCTTCCTCTTCGATCATTTCTAACAACAAATGACAACGGTTTACCTCAGTGTAGGTAAATGCCACTCACATTGGCTTGGAAGAACATGGGGCTCATTCCAGCTTCGCTTGATCAACCTTGTATTAACAGTAAATCCATTATCATGTTCAATAATAGTTCTCTGGGGATCATTTTCATTCAATTGTAGCCTATACCATTGGATGAAAAACATAACTAATTTGAAGGACTTAAAGTCACACTCAAGTATATCATCCAAAATCCCATAGTATCGATTTTATGAGACTTCTAGATGTATGTTGCTTCTAGATGAAACATTAGTCACCTAAAAGACTACAGTTATACTAGAATCACAAGTTTTTTTCATGTCATCCAACATTTTGATTTGAAATTTATGACCATTGCACCACGATGCTTGTGGTGTTTCACACTATAATATGTCAAACATGCAAAAATTATTGCAATATCATCAGTCGATAAACATATTTATTCTTGACCGAATGTATGCAAAGAAAAAAATCTCAACATATATATACATCAATATAATTGAAGATAATTAAATAATATGGGTGATTAATATATTTATACATTACCTGTTTCTTAAATATATACTAAATCAATTTCCTTGGTATGGCATTGGATCTATTAGGTAATTAACTTTTAACCAATGAAGTCACACCTTCCCATGTTAATGCGCAACCAGATTGTTGACATCATTCAATCGATACTATCATCCAATCAAGATTGTTTGCAATGTAGAAATGTAGTGCATCCCACTTTCGACCAACTATATCCAAAAAAATTGAAATTCACAAATGATGTATAATTAGTTAATTACTATGGTATACGACTTATTTTCTGGAGTAATACAATACCAGTACTTTTCCATTAGTGTGTGGAATATTCTTTCATTTGGACTAGTTCTCTATTGTTTCTTTTCAAGCAATTGAAGGCAATGTAAAATGTATTCTAATTAATCTCCATGATCATCTTATAATTACCTCTCACTTTCCTCAATCTACCTTTCCCCATCAGGTACTCCCCTTCGAATTTGTTAATGGGATTGGGATCCCAAATGCAATCTACATGGATCTTTGTTGTGAACA